>PVJH01028865.1:0-26774 GCA_004026705.1 Nesogale talazaci | reverse complement strand
GAGGGTTCCTAGCTATTTGTGCTATTAGCCTAAAGGTGGCAGTCACTGTCACTAGGTGACACTACTGAAGGGAGGGGTCGTATTGATCTGCTTCCACAAAGATTTATCCATGAGGACCCCATGGAGCAGTTCCATTCTGCTACACAGACAGGGCTGCCATGAGTGGGAGGAAACCTGGCTAACATGGCAGGCTGGATTGTGTGCTAGGGGTCTTTGCATTAGACAGGCTCCCTCAGAGGAGAGAGGCAGTATTGCAGGACTCAGAAGGGGGAGTCTCCAGGGTCAGGGGATATGGATATCTCACCTTAGGAGGGGTTTTCTGAGTCAAGGACTGTGCCTTCCCCCTACTGAGGACTCATGAAAGACAGAAAAGCCCCAGTTTAATTTGTTAAAGGGCACCTCCAGGCGGGACAGTGGTCAAGTGGCTTTCTCACACTGTGGGTTCTGACCCCACTTCTCCTCTGCATACCACCTGGGAGGCATTTCCTGATCACACATTAGGAACTCTCCATAAAACACCTTTGGTTTGAGGCCAGGATCTGCACACTGGCCAGAAAGCATGGGGGATCCATCCCCTCTCTGACCCACCCTACATTGTCTCCTCCTCACACTCCAGATGCTCCAGAAGGCTACTGAGAGGGCTTCTCCTCCTTCACTCCCTCTCCTCAGCTAACTTGATGCTCTGACCTTGCATCTCTTTTCATGTTTTATTCTGAATTCTATAACTCTGTGAGGATTATCAGAGTTGTCAATAACTGAGCAATTCTAATGTGTCAGGCACTATGTTTAGTACATCACTCGATATGTTATTTAATAACAATTATTTGAACGCACTGGTGTAGTTTTTGACCTTCAAAAATCAATCTTGAAACTCATAGGAGTTTTTATAGAGACGTCTTTAATTCTATAAACATTCTAAGAGTTTTCAATGACTGAGAAATTCTAATATGTCATAAAGTACTATGAGATACTATTACTATACTTCAATATGTCATAAAGACATATGCGCTACATATTAAGCCTAATCATGAAGTTAGATTGATTTTGAAAGCATATCTTATGAATAGAAAAAACCAGACAGCAACTTTTTGCTTAAAAGTTAAGCAAACTTTTAAAGAGTTTGAATTCCTAGAAGATAGAATTTTAACACACTCAAAATTAAGTAAACAAGAGGACAGTTGTGATGGAAAATATTCATTATATATTTTATATATCAAGTGCATACATATTTACATATGCAATTAGGCAGTTGAAATAAATGTGTGAACAAACTGATGCAAAATTCTTGCCAACATTGATTTGATATTATTGCAATACTTCCAAAAAATACTATTACAGAAGTTTCACATAAGATAAACATATAAGTACATGTATAGCATTTACATAACAAATTGTTTCAATCTATTATACAAATGAGTATTTAAAGAGTATGAATAATCACAAATAAAAATTTGTTGGCTGTTTACTGAGCTTCAGAAGCAAAGCATTGGGCTGAGCCCCTGTGCCATAAGTGGTTGAGTGCGGAACTGCGGCTAGTGGACTTGGTGGTTCAAATCCAGTGGTGGCTCTCAGGAGCAGCACTGGGGGGCTCCCTTGACCATCAGTGGCAGTGATACCCGCTCCCCAAAAGAAAGAAATCAAGTATCTTGGTTATTTGATGTCCAACTTTTCCTATCACTGGAGAGGTACCTAAATCTTGAGTCTGGGGAAAAGCATCATCGTCGGTATTTGTTTCTTTTTTTTTTTTTTTTTTAATTAAAAAAAATTTTTTTTTTTTTTTTAGGCATCACTGCCCTCAGGTGGTGGGAGTAGGAGGCCCAGCCTTTTGCTCCGTGGAGCCGGAATCGAACCTCCATCCCGGTGGGGTATTTGTTTCTTATACTATAAATTTCACATTATAATTTAGGATGTGCCGTAAAGTCATTGATAATGCAAAATAAAGAATTGGAAAGGGTGAGAAATAAAAAATGGACAGCACAAATTAGTGAGAGGAGGCAAGGAGAACAGGAAGCAGAAAGAATTCTCACAGTTGGAGTCACTTCTTGTAAATCTCAGCAGTGTACCCCCCTTCCCCCCCATTGCTGCAATGAGGAGAGGAGGAAGGGAATAACCCCCTCGATGAGCAGGTGACCTCAGTCACTCGTTATAATCTTCTATAGAAATAACCAATCAATTGAAATATGAGAGACTAGCCTTGTGACCATGTCGCCGGGGTGTTACAGCCACACTGAGACGCATCGCCAGCACCCAAGTGGATTAAATGATGATCGATCGCCGCCATACCTGGAGTAGAGGCAGGAATGATGGCATCTCAGCCTCATCTCCAGGGAATCGGGAGCTGGAATTCTGACTGATGCTCCTTGTATGAGCCAAGGAATCAGTCTGCTGACACCTCCCTCGGTGACTAAGCAACCCAAAGAGAACAATCATCATGCTTGCCTAATCTATGGGCATATCTATGCGTGGTGATTTGGCAAACACCTCTCATTGTACATCACTAAGTGCCAATCTGTTATGTGATTGCCTCGCGTCACTCAGAGCAACTCCTTACAAGTGTGGGTCCTAGTCCATGAATGCTAGTGAAACGGCTCCAGGCAGATTCACGCTTTACAGGGGACTCCACATCATCACACACCGACCATGCTCTCAAGAAGCTTCCAATTGTATGCAAGAGACTGAGCAGAGAGTGAAACAGAGGCGGGGAAGAACAGGTTCAAAGTAGACCCAAGGGGAAGCCTTAGCTTGGGGAAAGCCTTATGACGGTAGAGAGCAAAGGACAAGCTGTGGGTGCAGAGTGTGGTCATACTGCACATGCCCTTGGATTTCAGACCACAGAGTACATTTTACCTAAGCCAGTAGAGACCCTTAAAACATCAACAACTAATGGTAGTATGATCCTGAGTGGTTGATTGCGTTATCGATACATATTAATAGGGAAAAGGTGCTCTGTAATAATGTAGACAGAAAAAGGCATTATCCAACACTGCCTATGGTAAAGTGGGAGATGGTTGTGGATGATACTTTGTAGATGAACTCTACAGGAGAAGAGGGAGGGAGAAGCCAGTGATGTGGAAGGGACACAGAAAAAATTAATGTGGATAAGCACACAAAACACCCTAAAATTCATGTGTCCATGTGTTTGTGGACTTAATTACTAACCAGCAGTATGAAGGTTCTAATTCAACCCCAGGAGCTTCATAAGAAAGGCCTGCTCTTTGACTGGTTTGTCTATGGGCTCTCCAGTTCCTGTTGATGGACTTTTCCTTGTTTCTTTGCTTTGCATGGTTTTGCATGAGTGCATTTTGTTCTGTATGATCCTCTGTAGATGAATCTGGGACAGGGAGTTCTGGAGGAAGAGTAACTGGGTATGGGCCTGGGAGGGGAGCTTGGGAGAAAGGAGGAGCTGACGACAATTGGTAAAAGAAGAAAATGTTCTGACACAGATGGTGGTGATGATTGCACAACTCTTATTAATACAATTGACCAATGAAATGGTCAATTGTATATGTGAAGTGCATAAAAAGAATGATGATCCACTTCCCAAACTGGAAATGATTGAAATCTGTCACACAGGGAATGGCCTTGGTTTGCAACTGACTAGGATACACCTTCACATATTAATACACACGTTTAATGTTTCTCAGGATAAATGTTTACTCATGCAAAGACACAACTCAAATTCATTTTCAGTGACAAAAATAATTGTGTTCATGCTTTTTCATATGACACAAACCCATGGCTGTGGAGTCCCTTCTGACTGGGATGATTGTTGAAGATTTGCCTCTTTCAGGGAACAGAAAGGCTTATCTTTATCCTACTGCAAGTTTGCTCTCAGTGGGTTCAAATGCAGACAACAGGTGCCCCACCCTGAGTATGAGAGAGGGATGGAGTCTTCTGCTCTGCCAGGCTAAGGGGGATTGAGATTCTCTGTAATCTTTTTCTTCACCTGTTTCCTCTGGCATAAAAGTGTCTCCTTGTGATGAGGTTCATTTACTTTTGTGTCTTTTTCTTCCCATCTTGGTGTTGGACGCTCTCTGGGAGCGGCGTGAACACCTGTTCTCCCCGCATCCTCTGAATTGTAGGAGTGAGATCCCTTCTGCAGCAGGAGTCACAGTCATGAGAACATGGCCCAACCTTGCTGCATGTCCGCTGCCCTGGGCTTCCGATTCTGGAGCTTCCCCGTGGCCCTCCAGACCTGCACCTGAGACTCCGAGGTGTGTCCTTCTAGTCCGAGAGCATTTCAGTTTCTCAAACCCTCACCCACAAGCCTTTCTTGCCTGCATCTTCACACGCAAACACTCCAAGACTTAGAAAATGACGCTTGCTTTAAAGAGAGAAAATAAATAGGAAAAAATAATAAAACATGAACAAAGAATCCAGGTGCCTCTTCCTTTAAGAGCTGATATGTTTTAAACATTATATATATTTATTTTACTTAAAATAGAAATTTATTTTATTTCATATTTTTCAGCTTTCAAGCTTTCTGACAAGTATTGTACTCTCCCTTTTTGTTTGTTTGTTTTTGTTTTTTGGTGCGACATCACTGCCCTCTGGTGGTTGTGGGACCTACCCAGACTTGCTCCTGGAGAGCTGCTGCTGGAATTGAACCACCAAGCCCATGGGCCGCTGTCCCGCACTCAACCATTTCGCCACCAGGGCTCAGGCCCGGTATTGCACTCTTAGTAGAACAATATGGCTGTGAGATAATTTTTATATCTCTATGTTCTTTAGGTTGAGAATAGGAAAATTAAATTTAAAAATCATCGAAGAGTTGAGATCACTAATTTTGACATGGACACAAATGAGAAGATAGCAGAATGAATACGCTAGTCTAGGACTCTGGTTCCAGGCTCCTAAGCCGCGTGGGACATGCAATGAGATGTCCTTTGTCAGTAAGTGGTTCTTGTTGGGCAGTCAGGGGCCATCCTGTTGGCATCAACTCCAGTGACTGCACAACAGAACAAAACACTGGGAGTCCACCGCCACAATCATGTTGGCTGGGGGAGTTGACTGCTGTCGACGCTCTGGCCGCCCGTTTTGTGCAGGGCCTTCCTCTGCTCTCCGCCCTCCGCTTTGTCAAGCAGGATGCCGTTCTGCACCACCTGGAACCTCATCAGAGTACTTGAGACTAAGCCAGGCCTCCCTCACCTAAAGGAGCCTCTTCTCACTGGGCTTCCTTAGTGACTGACTTGCAATCCCACCTGGCAGTATTTTCATATTGGGGAGCTCTATGGTCTCTGACAAATGACTCGTTCTGCCCTTCTGCTGTGAACAAGCTACAGACAATCAATAAAGATTTGGTCAAAATTGTATTCTACCAAAATTGTACTAGACACTGATATTTTATTTAAATAAAATTTTCATGTGTCACATAAGATGCCTTTAAAAAACAGGTTTACATCCATTTAAGCATGGGAAAAATAGTTTTTCCACCTGCAGTAAATGAATCCAGGCCATGGGTGAGAGGATGTAGTCTGAAGTTGCTGACCTCTGGTAAGTATGAGGTCCACAGACTAACAATAGACACAGCTCCCTTCTCAGCACACACACTCAGACATAAGATTGCTCTGTGCTGAGTTTCAAATCAGGTCAAAAGCCAACATGCTTACATCAATGGGAAATTGAAGGGACTGAGGGAAGGAAGAAGGTTTCAAGGCTGGGAATCACCAACAAGAATGAGGCCAGAAAGCCAATTGAATTTGACCCTGCTTCCCACCCTTGATTCTCAGCATTCACATTCATAACGGGAGCAGCTGTCAGAGCATGTGATGACATGTCCTCACCTGGTCACGGGACCCATGTGGGTGGCAGGCGCAGGCCATCATGGACCTGGGCGCTGTGTCACAGGCAGAGGGCAGAGCCCAAGGCCAGTATAAAAGGACATAAGGCCAGGTACTACCATCCATTCACCTGCTGAGGTGCTACAGACCCTGAGCCTACTTGAAACCCAGGTAAGTGCCCCTGAGAATCAGAACACGGGCTCCCAGGACAGATGCTCAGCACAGAGCATGAGCAGAGAATGGACAGGGACACAGGGAGGCTGGCATCCAGGTGCTCCGAATAGGAGTGGGTTGGGAGACTAGGAGAGGTGTCTTCAATTGGTGGTGCAAAGTTTTGGAGTTTATAGGTAAGAGAACAGTTTGCAGTGCTTTTGAACTCTTCAGAAACCAAGCTCATCTGCACGATCGGTCACTATGACCTTTGGGGGTATAAACCCCAGATGTGCTTCTCTCAGTCAGTTTTCAGGATCAGAGCTCAACTTTCAGAATATCACCTCACACAGCAAATGTCCCAGGCATTGGTCCAGGACCTGGTGCTCCTCTGAGTTTGTTAAATGCTTTGACTTATGAGTCTGAGGTTCTTTACAGAATTCAAAAGACATGTATGACCCATCTAGCACAGAACAGCAGGCTAAGGCGTGACCAGGATCAAAGGAGACAGAGAAGAATAAAGCTCTCACCTGAGATCAGGACCTGTTTCCAGTTTCAGAAGAAAGGGTTGCTTGAGGGTTTCCTTAATAAGGTGTGTGGTTGAGCCAGAGAATCTCTATCCATGTGAATTTTGACCGTAGAGAATGAAAGCATCAGGAGATCTATGAAAATAGGGACCACTTGCTATTTACTTGTCCATTAAGAATAGGACATTTTGAGGATGTGGAGGCATTTTCAAAAATATTAACGATTTTCCCCCTTCTAAATAGTGTGTAGTCTAAATGCTGTGTGTTTGCACAGAACACTCTGCGGAACAGACAAAGTTGTGTGAGATTGAGGACATGAGAAGAAGTACCAAAATGCCTGAGGGCTAAATGTCTAAGACAATAAGGGACTGTACAAGAACAGGTCAAGAATGGGAATCTTCTCGGTCTGAGTCTGACTTTCTGTCTGATGTTCCCTCAGCTCCTGACACCCACCGAGATGTCCTGCCAGCAGAGCCAACAGCAGTGCCAGCCCCCTCCCAAGTGCGCCCCCAAGTGTCCTCCCAAGTGTCCTGCCCCCAAATGTCCTCCAAAGTGTCCCCCTAAGTGTCCTCAAACCACTTCCTGCTGCCCTGTCAGCTCCGGGGGCTGTTGTGGGTCCAGTTCTGGGGGCTGCTGTGGGTCCAGCTCTGGGGGCTGCTGCAGCTCTGGGGGTGGGGGCTGCTGCCTGAGCCACCACAGGCGCCGCAGGTCCCACCGCCACAGGCAGAGCTCTGACTGCTGCAGCCAGCCTTCTGGGGGCTCCGGGTGCTGTGGGGGCCCCAGCTGCTGTGGAGGAGGGAGCAGTCAGTCCTCTGGGGGAGGGGGATGCTGCTGCTGAAGAGGACCCTGAGCCCAGAGGAACTGACTCAGCATCTTGACAGGGGCAATGTCATTGTCCTGGAACCTGCCTGTCATCCAGAGACAAGTTGTGGAGACATCAGACCCAAATGTGTAAGAATTCTCAATCCAGTAGAGGGCTCCTAAAACTCCTCTTCTGCCTTCTGATGCCATCTCTCCAGCCTGCCCTGTGAGCCTCAAGTCACAATTCATTCTCCACACTGCTTGCTTGCATTGACTGTTGATGTGAAACAATAAAACACTGGACTCTCCATCTTGCTCTGATTGTGTTTCCTTTGCTTGTGAAGGGGTGGGCACTAGGAGACCTCTGGCCCGACGTCTGTCTCCCTGTGCCCTGTGGGCCTGGGGATGCATCGCTTGCTTTCAGGACTCCCAGAGTCCTTGATAAGAGCACACTCCTTCCACACTCGGTCATCTTTAGAGCTGAAACAGGTGCTTGCATGCTTCAGTCAAGGTCAAGTCAGAATATAGGAATTGTGGGAGGTGCTTTAAAGGGGGGAACTCTATAGAGAAAGAGTCACTTACTCAACATTGGAGAAATGGAAAGGCAACTATGTGATTTCCCGGGTTCACTTGAACAATAACCTCAAAGGCCCCCATTCCTAAGCCTGCTGTCACTGAGCTGATTCTAACTCAGGTCAACTCCATGGTGTCAGATGGACCTTCGTTCCAAAGTAGATCAGGGAACCTTCCTCCCAAGACACCTTCATGTAGGATTGACCCGCTGAAGCATGTTGACTCCTGCTTGATAGCTGAACTGGTTGTAAACTTAGGGAGCCCTAGATATGGGAGGGGGAAGAGAGCAATGCTACAATTATTAAAACATAATGGAGTGGCAGGAGGGACACCAAACAGCTGAAACTCTGGTCTTTGAAAAGGAGACATATATATTTTATTATTGATGCTGAAGTCTCTGAGCCGGAATAAGGCCTTTGTGTGGATGGGACTGAGGCTTCTGAGGTGCAGCTCTTAGGGTCTTTGAGAGCAACCAGCAAGCTCTTTCGGAATGTTGGAAAACCTGTACAAGAGCACTCTTACAGCCAGGCATTGTGGGGCAAAGAAGTGAGGCTGGGTGACGTGGGGAAATCCAGGAAACAGAGGGAGGGATGGCCCGTGATCCCCATCAGCCTGGCCACTTACCTGGTGGCAGAGAACGCTGGGCAATTCGCTGACACAGAGGAATGAGCCTTGCAGAGTCCAGATGCAGGACTCATACAGGCAGCAAGGAAAGGGAGCTTTGACGCTGAGGGACAATAATCTAAGGGCCAGGACACCTAAACATGCGGAGAGACAGACATCCTCCACAAGCCTGTCTGCACCATAGAGCCTGGCCTCCTCTCTTCCTGCTCTCTCCTCAGCACCCACGACAAAGTCACTCCACGCACAGCCTATTTCAACAAGGGGCCCTGCTGAACCACACCCGACTTCAAGCTCACATCTGCAAATGATGTAAGCTTAAAAAAGAAGAGTTTCTTTTATCACAACTGCCCATAGAAATAGAATTCCCTCTGGGAAATAAATAAAAAGAGAATCCCCAAATTGTATCTAAACATGTGCATACACACACATACACACACACACAATACAGCACAGACACTTTTCATCGAGGGGACCAAGAGCTTGGACATCCTGCTGCTCTGCAGAAGGCTTCACTGTATCTTTGCGCCTGCAAGTCCCATTTATGATCTGACCAGCCTCTCCCTTTGAAGCAGGTTTTCCTAATCCCCAGGCCCTCTGCGCCACACTGCTCGATCCTGTAAGTTTTCAGTAGCCAAATGAATTCTGCAGAGTCTTCTTGTGCATTTAGGCCTTCGGGTCTCCAAGATCTGAGTCCTCTTTTCCACTTCCCTTTGGAGATCTGAGTCAGGGTCCTTGGGATCTTACAGATGGGCACTGTATAATGGCAGAGGGATCCTAGCTATTTGTGCTATTAACCTAAAGGCAGCAGTCACTCAGTGACACTACTGAAGGGAGGGGTTGTATTGATCTGCGTCCTCAAAGATTTATCCATGAGGACCCCATGGAGCAGTTCGACTCTTCTACACAGACAGGGCTGCCATGAGTGGGAGGAAACCTGGCCACCATGGCGTGCTGGATTGTGTGCTAGGGGTCTTTGCATTAGACAGGCTCCCTCAGAGGAGAGAGGCAGTATTGCAGGACTCAGAAGGGGAAGTCTCCATGGTCAGAGAAAATGGATATCTCACCTTAGGAGGGGTTTTCTGAGTCAAGGACTGTGCCTTCTCCCTACTGAGGACTCAGGAAAGGCAGAAAAGCCCCAGTTTAATTTGTTAAAGGGCCCCTCCAGGGGAGATAGTTGGTTAAGTGGCTTTCTGAAGCAGTGGGTTCTGACCCCACTTCTCCTCTGCATATCATCTGGGAGGAATTTCCTGATCATACTTAAGGAACTCTCTATAATACACCTTAGGTTGGAGGCCAGGAAGTGCATAAATGCTGGGAAGCATGGGGGATCCATCCCCTCTCTGACCCACCCCACCTCACACTCTCCTTCTCACACTCCAGATGCTCCAGAAGGCTACTGAGAGGGCTTCTCCTCCTTCACTCCCTCTCCTCAGCTAACTTGATGCCCTGACCTTGCATATCTTTTCCTGTTTTATTCTGAATTCTATAATTCTGTGAGGGTTATCAGAGTTGTTAGTAACTGAGCAATTCTAATATGTCAGGCACTATGTTTAGCACACTACTCTTAATATAATTTAATAATAATTATTTAAACTTACTGGTGTATTTTTGATATTCAAAAAATCCATCTTGGGGCTGAGCCCCGGTGGCGTAGTGGTTGTGCGCGGGACTGCGGCCCACTAGGATGGAGGTTCGATTCCGGCTCCCAGGAGCAAAGGCTGGGCCTCCTACTCCCACCACCAGGGCAGTGATGCCTAAATTAAAAAAAAATCTATCTTGAAACTCATAGGAAGTTTTTTGGGGGGCATCACTGTCCTCTGGTGGGAGTAGGAGGCCCAGCCTTGCTCCTGGAGAGCTGCTGCTGGATTTGAACCACCAAGCCAGTGGGCCACAGTCCCAAACTCAACCACTACGCCACCTGGGCTCAGCCCACATAGGAGTTTTAATAGAGAATTCTCTAATTCTATAAATATTCTAAGAGTTTTCAATGACTGAGAAATTCTAATATGTCATAAAATACAGTAAGGTATTATTATTATACTTCTAATATATCATAAAGACATATGAGCTGCATATTAAATCTAATCGTGAAGTCAGATTGATCTTGAAAGCATATCTTATGAATAGAAAAAACCCGACAGATGTTAAGCAAACTTTTAAAGAGTTTGAATTCCTAGAAGATAGAATTTTAGCACATTCAAAATTAAGTAAACGAGAGGACAGTAGTGATGCAAAATATTCAATATATATTTTATATATCAAGTGTATACATATTTACATATGCAATTAGGCAGCTGAAATAAATGCATGAACAAACTGATGTAAAATTCTTGCCATCATTGGTTTGATATTATTGAAATACTTCCAAGAAATACTGTTTCAGAAGTTTCATATTATAAGATAAATATTATATAAGTATATGTATAGCATTTGCATCACAAATTGTTTCAATCTATTATAAAAATGAGTATTTGAAGAGTACGACTAATCACAAATAAAAAATTTTTGGCTGTTTACTGAGCTTAAGAAATCAAGCATCTCAGTTGTTTGATGCCCAACTTTTCCTTTCTCTGAAGAGGTACCTAAATCCTGAGTCTGGGGATAAGCATCATCGGTATTTGTTCCTTATACTATAAATTTTCACGTCAAAATCTTAGCAGTGCACCCCCCGCCCCCCACATTGCTGCAATGAGGAGAGGGTGAAGGGAAGGACCCCCTTGATTAGCAGGTGACCTCGGTCACTCAGTTATAATCTTGTATAGAAAGAACCCATCAATTGAAGTATGAGAGACAAGCCTTGGGACCATGTCGCCGGGGTGTTACAACCACACCGAGACGCATCGCCTGCATCCAAATCAGATCACTTGATGATCGATCGCCGCCGTACCTGGAGTAGAGGCAGGAATGCTGGCATCTCAGCCTCATCTCCAGGGAATCAGGAGCTGGGATTCTGACTGATGCTCCCTGTGTGAGCCAAGGAATCAGTATGTTGACACCTCCCTCGGTGACTAAGCAACCCGAAGAGAACAATCATCATGCTTGCCTAATCTATGGGCATATCTATGCGTGGTGGTTTGGGTAGCACCTCTCATTGTACATAACTAAGTGCCAATCTGTTATGTGATTGCCTTGTGTCACTCAGAGCAACTCCTTACAAGTGTGGGTCCTAGTCCATGGATGCTAGTGAAACGACACCAGGCAGATTCACGCTTTACAGGGGACCCCGCATCATCACACACTGACCGTGCTCTCAAGAAGTTTCCAATTGTGTGCAAGAGATTGAGCAGAGAGTGAAATAGAGACAGGGAAGAACAGGTTCAAAGTAGGCCCAAGGGGAAGCCTTAGCTTGGGGAAGGCCTTATGACGGTAGAAAGCAAAGGACAAGCTGTGGGTGCAGAGTGTGGTCATACTGCACAAGCCCTTGGATTTCAGACTGGAAAGTACATTTTCCTAAGCCAGCGGAGACCCTTAAGACGTCATCAACTAATGGTAGTGTGACCCTAGTGATTGATTGCTTTATTGATACATATTAATAGGGAAAAGGTGCTCTGTAATAATGTAGATAGAAAAAGGCAATATCCAACACCGTCTGTCGTAAAGTGGGAGCTACGGTTGGTTGTGGATGGTAATTTGTAGAGGAATTCTACAGCAGAAGAGAGAATGAGAAGTCAGTGATGTGGGAAGGACACAAACAGAAAAAGTTAAAGTGGACGAGGACATAAAAACATCCTAAAATTCACGTGTGCACTTGTTTATGGACTTGGTTACTAACGACAGTTCGGAGGTTCACATTCATCCCCAGGAGCTTCATAAAAAAGGCCTGCTCTTTGACTGGTTTGTCTATGGACTCTCCAGTTCCTGTTGATGGACTTTTGCTTGTTTCTTTGTTTTGCATGGTTTTACATGAGTGTATTTTGTTCTGTAATGATCATCTATGGATGAAATCTGGGACAGGGAGTTCTAGAGGAAGAGTAACTGGATATGGGCCTTGGAGGGGAGCTTGCGAGAAAGGGGGAGCTAATGACAATGGGCAAAAGAAGAAAATATTCTGATATAGGTGGTGCTGATGGCTGCACAACTCTTATAAATAAAATTGATCAATCAAATTGTATATCTGAAGTGTATGAAAAGATCTATGATTCACTTCCCAACTGGAAATGATTCAAATCTGCCACACAGGGGATGGCCTTGCTTTGCAACTGACTAGAATACTACTTCACATATTAATTCACATGTTTAAAGTCTCTCAAGATACATATTTACTCACGCAAAGACACAACTCAAATTTGTATTCAGTGACAATATTAACTGTGTTCACGCTTTTCCATATGACACCAACCCATTGCTGTGGAGTCCCTTCTGACTGGGAGGATTGTTGAAGATTTGCTTCTTTCAGGGAACAGAAAGGCTTATCTTTATCCTACTGCAAGTTTGCTCTCAGTGGGTTCAAATGCAGACAACAGGTGCCCCACCCTGAGTATGAGAGAGGGGTGGAGTCTTCTGCTCTGCCAGGCTAAGGGGGATTGAGATTCTCGGTAATCTTTTTCTTCACTTGTTTCCTCTGGCATAAAAGTGTCTCCTTGTGATGAGGTTCATTTACTTTTGTGTCTTTTACTTCTCACCTTGGTGTTGGACGCTCTCTGGGAGCGGCGTGAACACCTGTTCTTCCACCATCCTCTGAATTGTAGGAGTGAGACCCCTTCTGCAGCAGGAGTCACAGTCATGAGAACATGGCCCAACCTTGCTGCATGTCCACTGCCCTGGGTTTCCGACTCCGGAGCTTCCCCGTGGCCCTCCAGATGTGCACCTGAGACTCCAAGGTGTGTCCTTCTAGTCCTAGAGCATTTCAGTTTCTCAAACCCATACCCACATGCCTTTCTTGCCTACATCTTCACACGCAAACTCTACAATACTTAGAAAATGACGCTTGCTTTAAAGAGAGAAAATAAATAATAAAAAATAATAAAACACCAACAAAGAATCCAGGTGCATCTTCCTTTAAGAGCTGATATGTCTTAAACATCATATATATTTATTTTATCTAAAATAGAAATTTATTTTATTTCATATTTTTCAGCTTGCAAGCTTTCAGACAGGTATTGTACTCTCCCTTTTTGTTTACTTGTTTTTTGTTTTTAGGCGGACATCACTACCTCTGGTGGTTGTGGGAGCTACTCAGCCTTGTTCCTGGAGAGCTGCTGCTGGGTTTGAACCACCAAGCCCATGGGCTGCAGGCCCGCACTCAATCACTGTGCCACCAGGGCTCAGCCCCGGTATTGCACTCTTACTAGAACAATATGGCTGTGATATTATCTTTATCTCTTTATGTTCTTTAGGTTGAGAATAGGAAAACTAAGTTTAAAAATCATCAATGAGTTGAAATCACTAATTTTCACATGGACACAAATGAGAAGATAGCAAAATGAAAACGCTAGTCTAGGACTCTGGTTCTAAGTTTCTAAGCGCAGTGGGACATGCAATGAGATGTCGTTTGTCAGTAAGTGGTTCTTGTTGGGCAGCCAGGGGCCATCCTGTTGGCATCAACTCCAGTGACTGCACAACAGAACAAAACACTATGAGTCCACCGCCACACTCATGGTGGCTGGGGGAGTTGACTGCTGTAGACGCTTTGGCCATCCGTCTTGTGCAGGGCCTTCGTCTTGCTCTCTGCCCTCCACTTTGCCAAGCAGGATGCCGTTCTGCACCACCTGGAACCTCATCAGAGTACTTGACACTAAGCCAGGCCTCCCTCACCTAAAGGAGCCTCTTCTCACTGGGCTTCCTTAGCGACTGACTTGCAATCCCATCTGCCATATTTTAATATTGGGGAGCTGTATGGTCTCTGCCCAAACGACTCATTTTGCCCTTCTGCTGTGAACAAGCTATAGACAATCAATAAAAATTTGGTCAAAATTGTATTCTACCAAAGTAGTACTAGACACTGATATTTTATTTAAATAAAATTTTCATGTGTCACAAAAGGTGCCTTTAAAAAATAGCTTTACATCCATTTAAGCATGGGAAAAATAGCTTTTCTACTTGGAGTAAATGAATCCAGGCCATGGGTGAGAGGATGTAGTCTGAAGTTGCTGACCTCTGGTAAGTATGAGGTCCACAGACTAACAATAGACACAGCTCCCTTCTCAGCACACCAAGTCTGACGCAGATATAAGATTGCTCTGTGCTGAGTTTGAAATCAGGTCAAAAGCCAACATGCTTACATCAATGGGAAGATGAAGGGAATGAGGGAAAGAAGAAGGTTTCAAGGCTGGGAATCACCAACAAGAATGAGGCCAGAGAACCAATTGAAATTGACCCTGCTTCCCACCTCTGATTCTCAGCATTCACATTCATAACGGGAGCAGCTGTCAGAGCATGTGATGACCTGTCCTCACCTGGTCACAGGATCCATGTGGGTGGCAAACGGCAGGCCCTCATGGCCTTGGGCGCTGTGTCACAGGCAGAGGGCAGAGCCCAAGGCCAGTATAAAAGGACATAAGGCCAGGTACTGCCATCCACTCACCTACTGAGGTGCTACAGACTCTGAACCTACTTGCAACCCAGGTAAGTGCCCCTGAGAATCAGAACATGAGCTTCCAGGATATATGCTCAGCACAGAGCATAAGCGGACAATGGACAGGGCCACAGGGAGGCTGGCATCCAGGTGCTCTGAGTAGGAGTGGGTTGGGAGACTAGGAGAGGTGTCTTTAATTGGTGGTGCAACGTTTTCGAGTTTATAGGTAAGAGAGCGGTTACAGTGCTTTTGGACTCTTCAGAAACCAAGCTCATCTGCACGGCGGGTCACTATGACCATTTGGGGCATAAACCCCAGATGTGCTTCTCTCAGTCAGTTTTCAGGATCAGAGCTCAACTTTGAGAATATCACCTCACACAGCAAATGTCCCAGGCATTGGTCCAGGATGTGGTGCTCCTCTGAGTTTGTTAAATGCTTGACTCATGAGTCTGAGGTTCTTTATAGAATTCAAAAGACACTTAGGACCCATCTAGAACAGAAAAGCAGGCTAAGGTGTGACCAGGACCAAAGGAGACAGAGAAGATTAAAGCTCTAACCTGAGATCAGGACCTGTTTTAAGTTTCAGAAGAAAGGGTTGCTCGAGGGTTTCCTTAATAAGGTGTGTGGTTGAGCCTGAGAATCTCTAACCATGTGAATATTGACCATAGAAAATGAAAGCGTCAGGACATCTGTGACAACAGGGACCACTTGCTATTTACTTGTCCATTAAGAATCACATTCCAATAACTGGAATGTGAATAGGACATTTTGAGGATGTGGAGACATTCTCAAAAATATTAACCATTTCCCCCCCTCTAAATAGTGTGTAGTCTAAATGCTGTGTGTTTGCACAAAACACTGTGGAACAGACATATTTGTGTGAGATTGAGGACATGAGAAGAAGTACCAAAATGCCTGAGGGCTAAATGTCTAAGACAATAAGGGACTGTACAAGAACAGGTCAAGAATGGGAATCTTCTCGGTCTGAGTCTGACTTTCTGTCTGATGTTCCCTCAGCTCCTGACACCCACTGAGATGTCCTGCCAACAGAGCCAGCAGCAGTGCCAGCCCCCTCCCAAGTGTGCCCCCAAGTGTCCTGCCCCCAAGTGTCCGCCCAAGTGTCCCCCTAAGTGTCCTCAAACCACTTCCTGCTGCCCTGTCAGCTCTGGAGGCTGCTGTGGGTCCAGCTCCGGGGGCTGCTGTGGGTCCAGTTCTGGGGGCTGCTGCAGCTCTGGGGGTGGGGGCTGCTGTCTGAGCCACCACAGGCGCCGCAGGTCCCACCGCCACAGGCAGAGCTCTGACTGCTGCAGCCAGCCCTCTGGGGGCTCCGGGTGCTGTGGGGGCTCCAGCTGCTGTGGAGGAGGGAGCAGCCAGTCCTCTGGGGGAGGGGGATGCTGCTGCTGAAGAGGACCCTGAGCCCAGAGGAGCTGACTCAGCATCATGACAGGGGCAGCCTCACCATCCTGGAACCTGCCTGCCATCCTGAGACAAGTTGTGGAGACGTCAGACCCAAATGTGTAAGAATTCTCAATCCAGGAGAGCTCTCCTGAAACTCCTCTCTGCCTTCTGATGCCATCTCTCCAACCTGCCCTGGGAGCCTCAAGTCACAATTCATTCTCCAGACTGCTTGCTTGCATTGACCGTTTGATGTGAAACAATAAAACACTGGACTCTCCATCTTTTTCTCATTGTGTTTCCTTTGCTTGTGAAGGGGTGGGCACTAGGAGACCCCTGGCCTGAGGTCTGTCTCCCTGTGCCCTGTGGGCCTGGGGCTGCATCACTTGCTTTCAGGACTCCCAGAGTCCTTGATGAGAGCACACTCCTTCCACACTCGGTCATCTTTAGAGCTGAAACAGGTGCTTGCGTGCTTCAGGCAAGGTCAAGTCAGAATATAGGAATTGTGGGTGGTGCTTTAAAGGGGAGAACTCTATAGAGAAAGAGTCACTCACTCAACATTGGAGAACTGGAAAGGCAACTAGGGGGATTCCTGGGTTCATGTGAACAGTAACCTCAATGGCCCCCATTCCTAAGCCTGCTGTCACTGAGCTGATTGTGACTCAGGTCAACTCCATGGTGTCAGATGGACCTTCGTTCCAAAGTAGATCAAGGAACCTTCCTCTCAAGACACATTCGTGTAGGATTGACCCACTGAAGCACGTTGACTCCTGCTTGATAGCTGAACTGGTTGTACACTTAGGGAGCCCTAGATATGGAGAGGGAAGAGAGGAATGTTACAATCATTTAAATGTAATGGAGTAGCAGGAGGGACACCGGACAGCTGAAACTCTGGTCTTTGAAGAGGATACATATATTTTTATTATTGATGCAGACGTCTCTGAGCTTGGGTAAGGTGTCTGTGTGGATAGGACTGAGGATTCTGAGGTGCAGCTCTTAGCGTCTTTGAGAGTGGACAGCAAGGCTCATTCAGGGATGCTGAAAAACCTGTACAAGGGCACTTTTATTGGGGAAGCTGGGCGTTGCGGGTCAAGAAGTGAGGCTGGGTGACGTGGGGAAGTGCAGGAAACAGAGGGAGGGATGGCCCCTGCTCCCCATCAGCCTGGTCACTTACCTGGTGGCAGAGAATGCTGGGCAATTCGCTGACACAGAGGAATGGGCCTTGCAGAGTCCAGATGCAGGACTCATACAGGCAGTGAGGAAAGGGAGCTTTGACGCTGAGGGACAATAACCTAAGGGCCAGGACACCTAAACATGTGGGGAGACAGGCATCCTCCATAAGCCTGTCTGCACCATAGAGCCTGGCCTCCTCCCTCCCTGCTCTCTCCTCAGCACCCAAGACAAAGTCGCTCCACGCACAGCCTATTTCAACAAGGGGCCCTGCTGAACCACACCCGACTTCAAGCTCACATCTGCAAATGACATAAGCTTAAAAAAGAAGAGTTTCTTTTATCACAACTGACCATATAAATAGAATTCCCTCTGGGAAATAAATAAAAAGAGAATCCCCAAATTGTATCTAAACATGTGCATACACACACACAATACAGCACAGACACTTTTCATCGAGGGGACCAAGAGCTTGGACATCCTGGCTGCTCTGTAGAAGGCTTCACTGTATCTTTGCTCCTGGAAGTCCCACTTATGATCTGACCAGCCTCTCCCTTTGACAGCAGGTTTTCCTAATCCCCAGCCCCTCTGCTCCACACTGCTTGATCATGTAAGTTTTCAGCAGCCAAATGAATTCTGCAGAGTCTTCTTGTGCCTTTAGCCCTTTGGGTCTCCAAGATCTAGGCCTCTTTTTCTCCTGCCTTGGGAGACCTGAGTCAGGGTCCTTGGGATCTTACAGATGGGCACTGCATATTGGCCGAGGGATCCTAGCTATTTGTGCTATTAGCCTAAAGGTGGCAGTCACTGTCACTCAGTGACACTACTGAAGGGAGGGGTCGTAGTGATCTGCTTCCACAAAGGTTTATTCACGAGGACCCCATGGAGCAGTTCCACTCTGCTACACAGACAGGGCTGCCATGAGTGGGAGGAAACCTGGCCACCATGGCATGCTGGATTGTGTGCTAGGGGTCTTTGCATTAGACAGGCTCCCTCAGAGGAGAGAGGCAGTATTGCAGGACTCAGAAGGGGAAGTCTTCAGGGTCAGGAAATATGGATATCTCATCTTAGGAGGGGTTTTCTGAGTCAAGGACTGTGCCTTCCCCCTACTGAGGACTCAGGAAAGGCAGAAAAGCCTCAGTTTAATTTGTTAAAGGGCCCCTCCAGGCGGGACAGTTGGTCAAGTGGCTTTCTGAAGCAGTGGGTTCTGACCCCACTTCTCCTCTGCATACCACCTGGGAGGCATTTCCTGATCACACATAAGGAACTCTCCATAAAACACCTTAAGTTTGAGGCCAGGATCTACACACAGCCGGGAAGCAAGGGGGATCCATCCCCTCTCTGACCCACCCTACATTGTCTCCTCCTCACACTCCACATGCTCCAGAAGGTTACTGAGAGGGCTTCTCCTCCTTCACTCCCTCTCCTCAGCTAACTTGATGCTCTGACGTTGCATATCTTTTCCTGTTTATTCTGAATTCTATAATTCTGTGAGGATTATCAGAGTTGTCAATAACTGAGCAATTCTAATATGTTAGGCAGTATGTTTAGTACATCACTCAATATGTTATTTAATAATAATTATTTGAACGCACTGGTGTATTCTTTGACCTTCAAAAATTTTTGACGTTCAAAAACTCAATCTTGAAACTCATAGGAGTTTTTATAGAGACGCCATTAATTCTATAAATATTCTAAGAATTTTCAATGACTGAGAAATTCTGATATATCATAAAGTACTATGAGGTACTATTACTCTTCTTCTAATATGTCATAAAGACATATTAGCTGCATATTAATTCTAATCGTAATGCTAGATTGATTTTGAAAGCATATCTTAAGAATAGAAAAAACCAGACAGCAACTTTTTGCTTAAAAGTTAAGCAAACTTTTAAAGAGTTTGAATTCCTAGAAGATAGAATTTTAGCACACTCAAAATTAAGTAAACAAGAGGACAGTGATGATGCAAACTATTCAATATATATTTTATATATCAAGTGCATACATATTTACATATGCAATTAGGCAGTTGAAGTAAATGTGTGAACAAACTGATGTAAAATTCTTGCCAACATTGATTTGATATTATTTCAATACTTCCAAAATATACTATTACAGAACTTTTACATAAATAAACATATAAGTACATATATAGCATTTACATAACAAATTGTTTCAATCTATTATAAAAGTGAGTATTCAAAGGGTATGAATAATCACAAATAAAAATTTGTTGGCTGTTTACTGAGATTCAGAAATGAAACATTGGGCTGAGGCCCTGTGCCATAAGTGGTTGAATGCAGGACTGCAGCCTGTGGGCTTGGTGGTTCAAACCCAGCGGCGGCTCTCAGGAGCAGCAGTGGGTAGCTCCCTTGATCATAAGTGGCAGTTATTATCCCCCCCCCCCCAAAAAAGAAAGAAATCAAGTATCTTGGTTATTTGATGTCCAACTTTTCCTATCTCTGGAGAGATACCTAAATCTTGAATCTGGGGATAAGCATCATCGGTATTTGTTTCTTATACTATAAATTTCACATTATAATTTAGGATGTGCCGTAAAGTCATTGATAATGCAAAATAAAGAATTGGAAAGGGTGAGAAATAAAAACTGGACAGCACAAATTATTGAGAGGAGGCAAGGAGAACAGGAAGCGGAAGGAATTCTCACAGTTGGAGTCACTTCCTGTAAATCTCAGCAGTGTACCCCCCTTATGCCCTCCATTGCTGCAATGAGGAGAGGGTGAAGGGAAGGACCCCCTCGATGAGCAGATGACCTCAGTCACTCAGTTATAAGCTTCTATAGAAATAACCAATCAATTGAAATATGAGAGACTAGTCTTGGGACCACGTCGCCGGGGTGTTACAGCCACACTGAGACGCATCGCCTGCATCCAAGTGGATTAATTGATGATCGATCGCCGCCGTACCTGGAGTAGAGACAGGAATGCTGGCATCTCAGCCTCATCTCCAGGAAATCAGGAGTTGGGATTCTGACTGATGCTCCCTGTGTGAGCCAAGGAATCAGTATGTTGACACCTCCCTCCATGACTAAGCAACCCGAACAGAACAATCATCATTCTTGCCTAATCTATGGGCATATCTATGTGCGGTGGTTTGGCCAGCACCTCTCATTGTGCATCACTAAGTGCCAATCTGTTATACGATTTCCTCGCGTCACTCAGAGCAACTCCTTACAAGTGTGGGTCTTAGTCCATGGATGCTAGTGAAACGGCTCCAGGTAGATTCAGGCTTTACAGGGGATTCCACATCATCACACACCGACCATGCTCTCAAGAAGCTTCCAATCATATGCAAGAGACTGAGCAGAGAGTGAAACAGAGGCGGGGAAGAACAGGTTCAAAGTAGGCCCAAGTGGAAGCCTTAGCTTGGGAATGGCCTTATAATGGTAGAGAGCAAAGGAAAAGCTGTGGGTGCAGAGTGTGGTCATACTGCACAAGCCCTTGGATTTCAGACCAGAGAGTTCATTTTACCTAAGCCAGTAGAGACCCTTAAAATGTCATCAACTAATGGTAGTATGATCCTGAGTGGTTGATTGCGTTATCGATACATATTAATAGGGAAAAGGTGCTCTGTAATAATGTAGATAGAAAAAGGCATTATCCAACACTGCCTATGGTAAAGTGGGAGATGGTTGTGGATGATACTTTGTAGATGAATTTTATAGAAGAAGAGTGAGGGAGAAGCCAGTGATGTGGGAGGGACACAGATAGAAAAAAATAATATGGATAAGCACACAAAACACCCTAAAATTCACGTGTACACTTGTTTATGGACTTGGTTACTAACCAGCAGTTTGAAGGTTCACATTCATCCCCAGGAGCTTCATAAAAAAGGCCTGCTCTTTGACTGGTTTGTCTATGGGCTCTCCAGTTCCTGTTGATGGACTTTTGCTTGTTTCTTTGCTTTGCATGGTTTTGCATGAGTGCATTTTGTTCTGTATGATCCTCTGTAGATGAATCTGGGACAGGGAGTTCTGGAGGAAGAGTAACTGGATATGGGCCTGGGAGGGGAGCTTGGGAGAAAGGGGGAGCTGACGACAATTGGTAAAAGAAGAAAATGTTCTGACACAGATGGTGCTGATGATTGCACAACTCTTATTAATACAATTTACCAATTAAATTGTATATGTGAAGTGTATGAAAAGAATGATGATCCACTTCTCAAACTGGAAATGATTCAAATCTGCCACACAGGGAATGGTCTTGGTTTGCAACTGACTAGAATACGCCTTCACATATTAATACACATGTTTAATGTCTCTCAGGATACATGTTTATTCACGCAAAGACACAACTCAAATTCACATTTGGTGACAAAAATAATTGTGTTCACGCTTTTGCATATGACAGCAAACCATTGCTGTGGAGTCTCTTCTGGCTGGGAGGCTTGTTGAAGATTTGCACCTATCCTTCTCCTACTGCAGGTTTGATCTCAGTGGGTTCAGCTGCAGACAACAGGTGCCCCACTCTGAGTATGAGAGAGGGATGGAGTCGTCTGCTCTGCCAGGCTAAGGGGGATAGGGATTCTCTGTAATCTTTTTCTTCACCTGTTTCCTCTGGCATAAAAGTGTCTCCTTGTGATGAGGTTCATTTACTTTTGTGTCTTTTTCTTCTCATCTTGGTGCTGGACGCTCTCTGGGAGCGGCGTGAACACCTGTTCTCCCCCCATCCTCTGAATTGTAGGAATGAGACCCCTTCTGCAGCAGGAGTCACAGTCATGGGAACATGGCCCAGCCTTGCTGCATGTCCTCTGCCCTGGGCTTCCGACTCCAAGCTTCCCCGTGGCCCTCCAGACGTGCAGCTGAGACTCCGAGGTGTGTCCTTCTAGTCCGAGAGCATTTCAGTTTCCCAAACCCTCACCCACATGCCTTTCTTGCCTGCATCTTCACACGCAAACACTCCAAGACTTAGAAAATGACGCTTGCTTTAAAGAGAGAAAATAAATAGGAAAAAATAATAAAACACCAGCAAAGAATCCAGGTGTCTCTTCCTTTAAGAGCTGATACGTCTTATACATTATATATATTTATTTTACTTAAAATAGAAATTTATTTTATCTCATACTTTTCAGCTTGTAAGCTTTCTGACAGGTATTGTACTCTCTCTTTTTTTTTTTTGCTTTTGTCTTTTGGTGCGACATCACTGTCCTCTGGTGGTCGTGGGTCCTACCCAGCCTTGCTCCTGGAGAGCTGCTGAGGGATTTGAACCACGAAGCCCACGGGCCTCAGTCCCGCACTCCACCACTACGCCACCAGGGCTCAGCCCCGGTATTGCACTCCTAGTAGAACAATATGGCTGCAATATTATTTTTATCTCTCTATGTTCTTTAGGTTGAGAATAGGAAAACTAAATTTCAAAATCATCAAGGAGTCGAGATCACTAATTTTCACATGGACACAAATGAGAAGATAGCAGAATGAAAATGCTAGTCTAGGACTCTGGTTCCAGGCTCCTAAGCCCCGTGGGACATGCGCTGAGATGTCCTTTGTCAGTAAGTGGTTCTTGTTGGGCAGTCAGGGGCCATCATGTTGGCATCGACTCCAGTGACTGCACAACAGAACAAAACACTGGGAGTCCATCGCCACCCTCATGGTGACTGTGTGAGTTGACTGCTGTAGACGCTCTGGCCGCCCATCTTGTGCAGGGCCTTCCTCTTGCTCTCTGCCCTCCTCTTTGCCAAGCAAGATGCCGTTCTGTACCACCTGGACCCTCATCAGAGTACTTGAGACTAAGCCAGGCCTCCCTCACCTAAAGGAGCCTCTTCTCACTGGGCTTCCTTAGCGACTGACTTCCAAAATTGTACTAGACGTTGATATTTTATTTAAATAAAATTTTGATGTGTCACAAAAGATGCCTTTAAAAAATAGCTTTACATCCATTGAAGCATGGGAAAACTAGCTTTTCCACTTGGAGTAAATGAATCCAGGCCATGGATGAGAGGATGTAGTCTGAAGTTTGCTGACCTCTGGTAAGTATGAGGTCCACAGACTAACGATAGACACAGCTCCCTTCTCAGCACAGCAAGTCTGACTTGGACATAAGGTTGCTCTGTGCTGAGTTTCAAATCAGGTCAAAAGCCAACATACTTACATCAATGGGAAGATGAAGGGATTGAGGGAAGGAAGAAGGTTTCAAGGTTGGGAATCACGAACAAGAATGAGGCCAGAAAGCCAATTGAAATTGTCCCAGCTTCCCACCTCTGATTCTCAGCATTCACATTCATAATGGGAGCAGCTGTCAGAGCATGTGATGACCTGTCCTCACCTGGTCACAGGACCCATGTGGGTGGCAGGGGCAGGCCCTCATGGACTTGGACGCTGTGTCATAGGCAGAGGGCAGAGCCCAAGGCCAGTATAAAAGGACATAAGGCCAGGTACTGCCATCCACTCACCTGCTGAGGTGCTACAGACCCTGAGCCGACTTGCAACCCAGGTAAGTGCCCCTGAGAATCAGAACACGGGCTCCCAGGACAGATGCTCAGCACAGAGCATGAGCGGAGAATGGACAGGGACACAGGGAAGCTGGTATCCAGGTGCTCTGAGTAGGAGTGATTTGGGAGACTAGGAGAAGTGTCTTCAATTGGTGGTACAAAGTTTTGGAGTTTATAGGCGAGAGAACAGTTTACAATGCTTTTGGACTCTTCAGAAACCAAGCTCATCTGCATGGCAGGTCCCTTTGATTTTGGGGACATAAACCTCAGATGTGCTTCTCTCAGTCAGTTTTCAGGATCAGAGCTCAACTTGGACAACATCACTTCTCACACAGCAAAGCAAGGGCTGGGCAATGGACAGGGACCTGGTGCTCCTCTGAGCTGGGTAAATGCTTTGGCTCATGAATCTGAGGTTCTTTAGAGAATTCAAAAGACACTTATGACCCATCAGCATAGAGCAGCAGGCTAAGGCGTGCCCAGGAGCAAAGGAGACAGAGAAGATTAAAGCTCTGACCTGAGATCAGGACCTGTTTCCAGTTTCAGAGGAAAGCGTTGCTCGAGGGTTTCCTTAATAAGGTGTGTGGTTGAGCCAGGGAATCTCTGACCATGTGAACATTGACCGTAGAGAATGAAAGCGTCAGGGCATCTGTGACAACAGGGACCACTTGCTGTTTACCTGTCCATTAAGAATCATATCCAATAACTGGAGTGTGAATAGGACATTTTGAGAACATGGAAACATTCTAAAATTATATTAACGATTTTTCCCCCTCTAAATGTTGTGTAGTCTTTAAATGCTGTGTGTTTGCACAGAATACTCTGTGGAGCAGACAAAGTTGTGTGAGATTGGGGACATGAGAAGAAGTACCAAAATGTCTGGGGGCTAAATGTCTTTGACAATAAGGGACTGTACAAGAACAGGTGAAGAATGGGAATCTTCTGGGTCTGAGTCTGACTTTCTGTCTGATGTTCCCTCAGCTCCTCACACCCATCGAGATGTCCTGCCAACAGAGCCAGCAGCAGTGCCAGCCTCCTCCCAAGTGTACTCCTAAGTGTCCTCCCAAGTGTCCTGCCCCCAAGTGTCCCCCCAAGTGTCCCCCTAAGTGTCCTCAAACCACTTCCTGCTGCCCCATCAGCTCCGGGGGCTGCTGTGGGTCCAGCTCCGGCGGCTGCTGTGGGTCCAGCTCTGGGGGCTGCTGCAGCTCTGGGGGTGGGGGCTGCTGTCTGAGCCACCACAGGCGCCGCAGGTCCCACCGCCACAGGCAGAGCTCTGACTGCTGCAGCCAGCCCTCCGGGGGCTCGGGGTGCTGTGGGGGCCCCAGCTGCTGTGGAGGAGGGAGCAGCCAGTCCTCTGGGGGAGGGGGATGCTGCTGCTGAAGAGGACCCTGAGCCCAGAGGATCTGACTCAGCATTATGACAGGGGCAACATCACCGTCCTGGAACCTGCCTGCCCTCCTGAGACACGTTGTGGAAACTTCAGACTCAGGTGTGGAAGAATCCTGATGCCTGGAGAGCTCTCCTCTAACTTGTCTTCTGATGTCCAATTATAGCTTCATTCTCCTCCTCTCAGGAGTAGGAGGTGTGAAACAATAAAGTAATGGACTCTCCATCTTTGTCTCATGTATTTTCCTCCTTGTAAAGCTGAGGTCACACTGAGCATGTGCGATTGGATGCCACTCTCCCCTTTCCCATGATGCCTCTGCGTGATTCTGGAGTCCCTCCGTCCTGGGGAGACAGTCCTGCACCTCCAATGTGCTCGGCCAACTAGTGCTTCTGCCTCCCACTGCGCCTCAACCTGCTCTCTCGTCCCCTGCTCTGAGGGCTGCTGTGAGAACTCTGGGGGCAGCTGGGGGTCTCCTTCAGGGGCTCTGGTGGATGGGCCACAGGCATGTCAGGTTGTACTTCCACATGCAGCATAGTTCTGGCTGGGGGAGCCCGCTGTCTGGGGATTTCTATGCCATGGGGGCTCCTGCTGAAAGGGAGGAGTTGTGAGCCTGTCCCTGCAATAGGGGGTGCTCTGGTGCTGCTGAAATGGACTCTGGGTCCAGAGGCGCAGACTCAGGAATCCAGACGTCCAGGGGTGTCCTCTTCCTTCTGAGCCTGTGTGAGTGTGTTAGAGGTTCTGGACTTAGCCTGGAGCACTCTGCTTTGGGGACCAGGAAACGCAATGTCATCGTCTAATTGCATCTGCTGACTTTTGGGTTTGTGTCTGTAGCCACCCATGATGGTCTAATGGCACCCGCTGTTTCCCCCATAGCTTAAATTCTGGTGCCTGAATTGAAGCAATAAACCAAGAAGTCTACTCAGCAAATTGCTATCGATTGTTTTTGCTCCTGCTGCTGCTGCTAGTAATGTTAGCTGAAGTGGCTACTTTCATATTCCAACTGGACAAGGCAATGATGCTCAGGTATTGATCAAAATAATATTCTGATTATTACTCTAGGGTGGATGTCCATGAAATATGAATTCATAATAGCAATATGATTATCATCTGCCGCTCCTTAACTTTCAGTGAAAATCATGGCATTTTAATAAGTGTGCACACCTTCTCTAAGGAATTCATGAAAGATTTACAAATGAAGTTTCTTAGAGGAAAAAAATGAGAAATTCCTCCTCACCACTCTAACATTAACGCCTTCTCCGAGGTTCTCCCTGCTGGTGGATTCTTCCAATTGTTTCATGACTGATGGCAGCATTGACTCTTCCCTGAGGACCCCTCCCTGGTGCACGGTTGCCACGGGTGTGCACAATGCCTGCTCCTCCATCGTGGTATCACACACGGCAGTGCTCCAC
>PVJH01028864.1:0-26821 GCA_004026705.1 Nesogale talazaci | reverse complement strand
GGGGGTGACTGAGCATCCTGCGGGGAGTGGGACTCGGGTCCCAGGCAAGTTCATAGAGGAGACTTTGAAGGGACACTCACCCACCACATTATTCCTGGGTATTTGGATTCTCCAGAGTTTCATTTTTTCTCATTTTCTAGTTTAGCTAAGAAGATTGCTTAGCTTTCAATTTTGGAAACATTCCAGCTCACAGACAAGAGGCCAAGTCTCTAGGAAGAACCCCGTCCTTGTGTTAATGACCGATTCAGCAGTGAATGGGCGCAGGGCTCAGCGAGGGCATGGTTCCCTCCTCGGTGGCCAGTTCAGACCTCTTCCTGGACACACAGGCTGGCTGTCTTGCATTGCCCGGAGGAGCGGGTCCAGTCTGTGTGAGGGGACAAGGTCTCCATGCATTGGGGATTAACTCAATGCGGGGGAGGCAGTGTTCGGGTTTCGGAGAATTACCCGTGGGACTGTGTTGCCCCACTGCCTGTAGCCTTCCTTTGCTTCTTGGACCCTTCAACGTGAAGTCCATCCACATGCCCATGACCTTTTGCGTCCAAGTCATTCCTTTTCTCTTTGGAGCATTTTATTGTGTTTTATGGCTCACGTGGCAAGGGTGGTTTCCCACCCAACCCCTTTATACGCACATCGTCCTGTGTCACCGGATGCTGCCCCCCCCACCCCGCCAGCGTCCCTGGGAGGGTGCGCTGGTGTTGCAGTCGTCACCAATTGGACTGCTACCTACCGTAAGGTCAGCAGTTCAAAACCGCCCGCTGGTTCATGGGAGAAAGACGAGGCTGTCTGCTCCTGTGAAGAGTTACCGTCTTGCAGACCCACAGGAACCATCTACCTTCAGGAACCCTCTGGACCTTTCTACCCTGCCCTGTAGAGTCTCACAAACCCATGGGGTTATTCTACCACATCTCATAGGGTTTCAGATGCCCATGGGACCATTCGACCCTGTCTCATAGGGTGATTGTAACTTGGAGTTGACTTTGGCAGTGAGCGTTCCCGGTTCTCTCTCTCTCTCTCTCTCTCTCTCCCTTGGGCAAATGCAGCCTGCCTGGTCTCATATTAGTGCTGGTTCTGGGAAGTGTGGTTCACAGGGGTGTTTTTTTTTTTTGGGGGGGGGGAGTCAGTTTTAGATGAAAACCTATGATTTGACTGAAAGGCCACCTACAGGAGTGGCTTCAGTTTGCGGGTGAAAGTGTTTGCAGTTTGCAGTACAAGAGTTTTAGGGTGATGGGCTTGGGGGCTGTGTCCATTTAAATAAACAACTGGTCAGACATAAACTACCAACAGAGAACTCAGCTCACTGCCAGTGCGGCAATTCCGACTCATGGCGACTCCTGGGGCCTCAGTGGGTTCGCTCCTCGACCCCCTGGAGAGGACAGACGCCACCCTCTGTGGAAAGCGAGAGTTCTGTGGATGTAGTTAATGTCGGGCCCCAGACCCAGGGGCGGTGACGCATGTCACCCAGGGGCTGCGGTCCATGTGGTGGGCAGTTCCAAACCTGGCAGCTCCTCTGGAGAAAGACTGGGCTTTTCAGCCTCTGAAACCCGCAGAGGGCGCTGCCGCCAGTTGGGCTTTGGGGGGTCTGTGATTAAGGGCTGGAGATGGAGCGCTTACCCTGGAGTGCTTGGGGAGGGCCTAATCTCAGTGTCCACGCTCTTCCAGGGGAGGCAGCTGGTTGGTTGGTGTGCTGCGGCCTCAGTCAAGGGGTCAGGCAGCCACGGGGAGCTAGGAGAGGTGAGAATGGATTTCCCCCTGTGGACTTCTGGTCTCCAGCTTCAACTGCCCACTTTGTAGTCCTCTGAAGGGGGTTAGGGGAGGGAGAGAGAGAGGAGAGAGAGAGAGAGAATATATCATATGGCACTGAGCCTGTCTGAGCTGACCTGGAGTAAGCCACATTTTCCGGGGTGAGCACTTTCTTCTCTGACTTGGGCCAGTCCCGGTCCCCTCTTTTGTGCAGCCTGAGGCAGGTGAGGGCGCTGGCGAGCCTGGCAGGAAGCATAGCCTGTGGTGGTTTCTTCACGTGAATCCCAGAGAACGATCACTTTGCTTGACATGTGTTTCGCCACATACCTGCGTGAAACCGAGCTTGGTTGGTCTGAGAGCAGGCTAGCCCGGAGCGCCGGCAGGGGATGGAACACCAGCAGTCTAACAGCGACCCTTTCCGCCTGGAGCTCGGCACAGCGGAGGGCCCCTCTGGGCTGACAGCTCCTTCCCACAGCTCCTTTCGAGTGTCAGTTAAGAACAACATTTCCTCCTGGTCCCATCACTTGCCCTTTAGAAGCGAGGAGGGTACGCCTTAATCTTGGACCTGGGATCAGAGAGTCGCCCCTGGAGGAGGGCCGTATGCCCCATGAAGTGGAGGGGCCGTGGGAAAGGCAGAGGAAGACCCTGGCCATGATGGGTGGAGAGGGGCTGCCACGGTGGGCCACACGTACAAAGTTTGGGAAGGACGGTGCAGGAGAGGCCGTGTTTCCTTCTGGTGTGCCCAGGACCACTGCGAGGGGTACCCCCTTGGATGACACCCAACAGCAGCAACCTTAAGAGAGGAGTCAGGACAAGCCTCGCCCTAACCGCCGAGTGAATTGCACCCCGGGGAGCTGGCTGCTGGGAGTTGGGCTGTGGCCTCTGTGGAAACCACTTGCTGGGTCCTGGGTTGGGGGGGGGGCTCTCATGGCAGGACTGTTGGCTGTCTGTGACATACAGTGGGTGTCTCGCATGCACAGCTGTTTTAAGAGGCCACTGCAGGTGCTCGCTGGGGTTGCGGGCAGAGGGCACGACAGAGCAGCAGGATTTCCCAACCCAAGCGGCCCGGCTGTGGCAAGACTGTAGGCCTGAGAAGCACAGTTCTCGGGGTTTTTGACCCTGTGCCTCCAGACTCCATACCTTTCTCCCATGGAGAGGCAGGTGGTTTCCAAGGACCAGCCTTCTGGTTCATAGCTGAGCACTTTGAACCATTGCTCCATCAAGGCCCCTTCCTACCAGCGCTGTCGGCTGGTGTCTTTGTAATCAACTCTCCCAGAAAAGGCATCTCAGTTTCGTGGGGCCATGGGGCCTGTACGAGGCACGTGGTACGTACGCCTCCCTCAAGTTTAAGGTGAGGGGCAGCACCTGGGTGCTCAAACAGAGCCTTTCTCTTTTGTCTTCGGAGACGTGACACCCAGCCTCTGCTCTTTCCTCTGAGCGGCTGCTGTGAGTCATCTCTGTCTGCTCTTGACCCCAGGAGCAACAGAGCACAACAAGCCACTGCCCGGAAGGGGCTGCGTGGGCCATCCTCCCGCTGGCCCTTAACGTCTTGGTGGGGCTTTGCTGAGCACGATGCCTTCCAGATCTGCCCGTGCCTTGGGGGCTTCTGGGTCCTCCCTTACTCTTCTGTAAAGAGAGTTGTCTCACACTCCCTCGTGTGGACGCACCCCTGTTTGTTTTGAAGGCTGTGGGGAGAGGAGAGAGAGAGGTGATGGAGAGGGAGGCGAAAATAATAATAAAGTAAAAAGATGAGTGTGTGTGTGTGTGTGTGTGTGTGTGTGAGAGAGAGAGAGAGAGAGAGAGAGAGAGAGAGAGAGAGAGAGAGAGAGAGAGAGAAATATCCACTTAGGGCCTTCGACTTTTTCCCTTATTTAAGCAAGACCTCCTTCTCTAGGGGCTGCCCCTTCCTGATAGCATGGCCGACATCCCTGGAGCATTCTGGCTGGACTTCTGCTAAGACGCCTTCCCTGACACCGCGTAGTGACCCCGAGGGCCATTGTTGAGATTACTCATCCCAGTCCTTTATCGACCCTTATGGAAGCAGACTACCAGGCCTTACCTAGTTTGACCTGGCTGGTGGATTTGAACCCCGAGGGTCACCTCAACCATTTCTATTGTGTTACCAGGGCGCCATCTAAATATATCAGGTGGAAGCCACTGGTGGGACCAAACGTACTCTTGAAGCTAGTTTTGTGGGTCACTTCCAAGACCCCCTCCCTGCCACCCATCCTCTCTGGCTGCCCGTTAAATATGTTCACATTCTTAAATCTTAGCACCCAGCAGGTACTCTCCATCCTTTACCAAGAAACCCACTCGTTATCACTTCTACCAGGCACACCCAACCCACTGCACTGAATGCTCATCTGGGACCCTGGGAGACCCCTGCCTGTTGGAGCAGCTCCCCATCTACATGTGCATCAGAGCATGAAATAGGACCACTTTAGACAAAGAAGATAAGGAGAAAGCCTATGTGGAAAGTACTACCACTCTATTTTACTTTGGGGTGGTTTTTGGATATTTATTTTAAACCCTCCCTGATTTCCAGTCTGCTCTCCTCATGCTCACCTGCAGAGCAGAGCAGATCTGTCCCACAGCGTTTCTGAGGCCATCCATCTTCAGGGGAGCAGACAGCCTCACCTTTCTTCTGCAGAGCAGCTGGTGTGTTTGAACTGCCAACTCTGGTGTAAGTAGGCCAGCCCCTAACCCACTGTGCCACCAGGGTTTCTTTGATACAGTACGTTTTGTGAAGACATTGGCAGCAGTTAAGCTATACTAACCTGTTTTCTGATTTAGCCACACAGATGTGACCTTAGCGATCTCTACAGTGTCAACACACACGGACAATCGTTTGTTGCTTTCTATCGATCATTAAAAACAACACGGAAAGAACACAAAAAGACACTGGTGAAGGAGGAGCATGTGCATTAAGTCATAAAGCCATTTTGAGAGAATAGACCGGGAGTAGTACTATACTATTTAAGAGCATGTTTGATAAAAGGCTTGTCTAGATAAAAGACTGATGGTCTTTCCAATTTTAAATGCTTCCAAAGAGGACATATATTTTCTCTATTTAGTACTTTCAGTGAATGCTATTTAGTCGGTGCAGGGCAAAGACGGGGTTTTCTATTCCCACAGAGATTGAAGTCTCAGAGACTCACAGGTGCAGGTCTACCCTGTTTTACGGGGTATCTCTGAGTTGGGATGGGCTTACTGGCAGGAAAAAGAAGTAAAAGGAAGAGGAGGAGGAGGGAGGGGATGAGTCTGTAATCAAGCTCACTGCCCTCCAGGAATTTCCAACGCATGCTAGGCTGTGGACAGGCGCCACCAAATCAGCGGTGACCATAGGTGGTTAACCACAAGGCGAGCAGTTTGAACCTCCCAGAGCCTCACAGAAGAAAGACGGGCCTCCTGCTCCCCAAGCGAGGCATGCAGGGGCGGCTCTCCCCTCTCCTACGGGTCGGCATCGACTTGAATGCAGGACATTGTGGGTTCTGTTTTGTTCCCTACGGTTCCCCCATCGTGGAGGGTTGGAATCCCAGGACAGCCGTAAGTAAGTCTGGCTCCTTGGAGGTGAGGTCTGGAGGTCTCAACTGCTCCCGGGAGGAAGATGAGGGGCTCCTTCCGGTGAGGTCACAGCGTCTTGCCTCTCTGGCTGCCTGCGTGGTTCACTCAGACATGACTGCATGGCAGGTGGCCGAGGACCGACCTGCTGGATGCCTTGGCCCCGCCCTCCATGTTTGAGTTATTTGGGTTTAAAGAGTCATGAAGCAACAAGAGAAGGCCCCAGGATTGGGAGGTATGGGATAAAGAAGTAATATTTTTCCCTCAAGAAACTCAGTTGGGAATGACCTCCTTTTATGCATGAGCTGCTTGATCTTTAAGAATGATCGGAAAAACAAAGCCAGAGTTGTTCCTTCTTTTTCGGTAGAATTTTCTTTAACTTCTTGCAAGAATGCCTGCTCACCCTTTCTTCCTCCATGGGGAGGAGAACTCCTCCTATTCTTACAGACATGGTCCGAGTTTTCTTATAGTCACGTCAGACACACATTGACTCAAGTGCACTTCTCTCTCTCTCTCTCTCTCTCTCTCTCTCTCTCTCTGTTTCTCTCTTTCGTGCATCTCTCTCCCTACACTTTTATTAAACTCATCCCCACTCTGCAAAGTCTTCCTTACTTCATAGTCACATTTATTGTCAAAGTAAAAGAAGCTAAGTATTTTAAAAGGGCCTCTCTGGCTTCCTCGGAAGTTGGTTCCTTAATGGATAGGATGGGCTTGCTATTAAAGAGTAGTGATGGCAGCATTCTGTGACTCCCCAGTTTTCAGTTATCGTCGTTGCTGATGCCATCAAGCTGGTCCCGTGTCACAGAGACCTTGTGTACAAGGGGACAGAGCACTGCCTGGGCCCCACGCCGTCCTCACATCTGAGCCCATTGTTGTCTCCACTGTGTCTGCCAGTGTCTTCCTCCTCCTCAGCTCCCCTGGCCTTTCCATGAGGCCCTTCTCCAGGGACCAATTCCTCCTGATCACAGGTCCAGGCCTGATGGGTCTAATCCATAGCCCACCTACTTCCCACGTGCTCTCCCAGCACCACCGTTCAAGCACATCTCTCCTTCTCCGGCCTCCCCCTTTTGATGCCCAACTTCCCGGTGCATGTTAGGCGACAGAACACAATGGCCTCTGCCTTCTCCTGTCCGCAGGTGCGCCTCCTGTCTGCTCTGTGCGTAACTCGGAGGAATTAGGTGTGGGCCCTCCCTCCCTTGTTGCGGTGGTCAGGGGCCTCACCCACAGCCACCACAGGCCCCACAGAAGCTGGCACTGCCTGGCCCTGCGCTGTCCCCACCCTTGTAAGGACGGAGCCACTCTTGCCGCCACTGTGCCCATTCCTGTCCTCCAGGGTCTTCCTTGTTCTCGCTGACTGTCTATCGGGCCAGACTTGATGTCCTTTCCAGGAAGCCCCCTCCCGAGAACTCGCGTCCCGAGCACCAAGTCCACCACCCTTCCCTCAAGGAGCATTCTGGCTGCATCTCCTCCAAGACAGATTCCCTGTCCTTCTGGCCGTCTGCCGTGTGTATATTCAATCAGTATTCACAGGCAGCTCCATACACCAAATGTCTCGGTCCGTCTTCGGCCTTCCTCGTCCACAGCCGGTGCCTGTGAGGTGACTGACAGTGCCATGGCTGAGTCAACTGCCGCTGTGTGGCAGTGTGTGACATCCTGTAAAGAGATGGGGGCAGGTGGTTTCTCCACTCTTTGATTTCCTGACTGCTGTGTCTATGGGCATCAATTGGCTTACATTGATGGGCCTAATTAACACCTCAAAGAAACTCTCAATTTCCAAACCAAATCCCAAATGACACCCACAGGTGTAGGATTCAGCATTTCCTGCATGGTTTCTTTTCTTTGGGAGGTGGTGGGGGGTGGTGGTGGTGCATTTCCATCCACAACGCTGTGACAACTTCAGGAGACTGGACACATGAAGAAAGAGCCGGGGTGGCATAAAGGGTGACGTGACGCAATCCACGTGAGTGAAATAGCTCTCCATCAGATGGGCCCTTCAGACATTCCCTGGTGGCAAAGGATACTATCTGTTGGGCTGCTAACTAGGAGGTCAGAAGTTCTGAACAGCCAGCTGTGCTGCAGGAGAAAGGGGGGGTGCTTTCCACTACCATACAGAACCACAGTCTTGGGAACCCACAGCGGCACTTCTGACCCTCGAGGGGCAGGGAGGGCTCTTGATACGGGAGAGAATTGGAACTCCATGGCAGGAAGCTGCTGTCCGTGTTTTTAGTCCGCGCGAATGCGCGCTTTCCTTCCACTTATGTTTGCTCTTCGTCGTACTTGCGGTGGCTTCGGTTTTCTGTGTAGAGGTCTTGTCCTCACTCTAAAGCGGTTTCTGCATATTTTATTCTTTTTTTTTGGGTGGGGACATCACTGCCCTCTGGTAGGAGTGGGAGGCCCAGCCTTGCTCCTGGAGAACTGTTGCTGGATTTGAACCGCCAAGCCAGTGGGCCGCAGTCCCGCACTCAACCACTACACCACCGGGCCTCAGCCCACATATTTTATTCTTTTAAGTGGTCAAATCTGGTATGATTTCTCGGTTGCTTGTGGCTAGTGTGGGGACACACGCTTGAACCTTGTATCTTTTTCTCACGTCCTCGCTCATGACCTCGCTGACTCTGCCTACAGGGTTCTGGTTTAGGAAATAGATTCTTTAAGGTGTTTCTAACTTAAACCTAGATCATATATGTGGGCTGTGGAGAAAGAGACTCTCACCTTCCAGTATTGTCCAGGTTAGACTCTTCAGTTGAATCCAAGTGGTGTGAGTGACCTGTACCTGAGGGAGGTCCCAGATGTGAACCCCAATAGGATGGCGATGAGTCCTGATCAACTCCATGCCAGTGAGGTGGGTGGTTTTTTCCCCTTTTTGGTTAAGATAGTGCTGAAAAGGGTCCCCTTGCTCAAGGCCAAGTGGTCATATGGTTTTAGGATCACCATGCCCTATTTTTTCAGGACATTTGCCACATGTTCCAGGTGATGAAACCTTTGGTTTCAAGATGAAAGTGGTCTTGTAACAGGATTTGTAAAGTGTTCCTTTCTCTTTGGGTGTTAAGAGTTTCAGAGGCTTGGCATTTCCTTCTTAAAAAGTTGATGAAGTGCTCGCTTCGGCAGCACATATACTAAAAAAGTTGATGAAATGCCCAGTGAAACCATAGACTTTTTCAAAAAGCGGTTTGTTAGTCACATCGCTGGCTGTCTCACCTCTCCTATGTCATTCTCCCCATAGGCTCTCCCCGTGCACCCGCCGTGTCTGCCCCCTCAGTCTTGGGTACCAGTGTCTTCTAAGCCCTTCTCCCATTCAGGTAGGGCGTCAGCACCTTCTTGTGACAACTTCAGTTTGTGACATCAGTTTGCCGCCTAGCGGTCATTTGGTTTTTAAATTTAAGCCACTCTTGCTTCAGGACATTAAATGGCTGGTCAAAGTAACTTAAGATGCTTGAGCTAGGAACTTTGGCACATTGCGGACAGCCGAGCGTGCCCACTGACCCTGCTTTCCACGGAAAAGGGGGACTGGAAGGTGAATTTGAAGACCTGTGTCTTGGTTCCGCAGAGCTGGTGTGGTTGTAGATCCATGTCCTCTGGTCAATCCCGACCCATAGCAACCTCCTGGCCCACAGGTGATGCCAGGGTGCCAGTCCATCTCCTCCAGGGTCTTCCTCTACTCTTGAATGCCCTCCTACTTTTCTAAGCATGGTGTCCTTCAGCACGTGTCTCTCAGGGCCTGCTTCTGAGGAGCATCTGGCCAGTCCTTCTTGTTGTTTCTCATAACCAGAGTCAAAATGCCTGGCCACAGATCCATGATCGGGATGGGGCTGGACCACACACCTCACCCCTGCTGCCATGAGGAGCATCCTGGCTCCTGCCCGCCCACCTTTACAGAGCGGAAGTGCTCATGGGGTTTTCTTGGCTGTAATCCGCACAGATGCAGATGGCCAGTCCCTTTCTTCTTCGTGCCAGTGGGAGGGTTTGACCTGTCAACTTTTCCCTTAGCAATGAAGTGTAACGGCACCTCCCCAGAGGATGTCTGACCGTGCAGTCTCCCGACTTTGCGCAGGCTGTGTCCATGTCCTCTCATCCCCGCTGCTCTCCATGCTGGTACGGCCTTGTTGTACACCATTGCAGTGCTGTTATTGGGTAGGCTTGATTTGGGCTCTCTGTGTTAGTCCAGGTTGACAAGAGAAAGAAATCTCGAGACACGTGTGTAAGGGAGAACTTTATATCAAGAAGTACTTATGTATCGATGAAACAGCCCAGTCCAGTCAAGATCAAGTCCATCAGTTTAGTATGAGCCCCTAAGTCTGATATTAGCCCATGGATTCCTCCTCAGACTCAACGCAGCACATGCAAAGATGCTGAATGCAGGAAGATCCCTGGCCGTGGGTGGAAAGTCCTGTGGGTCCAGGGGTGGTGGAGGCACCTCAGCACTGGTGTGGGTCTTCACGTGGCTCCTCCAGCTTTCTGAAGGTCTCAAAAGTTAGTTAGGCAGACAAAGAGTGTGTCGAAGAAGGAAGTTCCTAGAATCTGGATGAGAAGGCCACGCCCACAAAGAGGCAGCAGTCAGGCTGTGAGCTGATTGACAGGCTAGATTCCACCCCGTCACTCTATCAAGTTGGCATGACAGTATGTGACCACCGCAGTCTGGGAGCGCCCAGGACCTTGTCCCATATAAATAAATGGTCATTGTGACTCCAAGTCATTCCGTTTCAGCTTCCAGAAGGTTTCATAGGTCTGCTCTACTTTCCTAAAGTGGGGGAACCTGCATTACTAAGCCCTTAGTAAAACCCACATCAATATTCCCTTAGTAAATGGACAATGCAGAGTACCTAGTTTTATCATTTCTGGTGTACAGGTCTGACCCTGCTCTGCATTACACAAATAAGAAGTGAGGCTGAGATAGTTTGGGGATACAGGTGTGGACAGGTGCACTGGGACACAGAACTAAGCCTCTCCTTTTAATCACTTTCGACCTGACAGGTGGGCTCCCTGCATTGTTCTGAGAAACCTTCCCAACCCCCCTGCCATCAAGTCAATTCTGACAGAGGAAATCCATGAGTGTCAGTCTGTAGGGCATCAGGGAGCCTCATCTTCCTCCCACAGAGCCTCCAGTGGGTTTGAACTGTCGATTTTAGAGTTAGTCAGCCAGTGCTCAACCCATGGCACCACCAGGAGCCTCCTGAGTTGAGGGAAAGGAGGTGGCAATTGGGCAAAATTGATATTCCTGCCTTCTGTGACATTTGAGACAGAAGGCCATGAGACACCATGAAATGAACCTTGAAATGATGTTTACAGCCCACCTGGCCTGTTTGCCCTCTTGCTGTCTTCCCGGGGGGGAGGGGTTGGTTGTATGATAATGTGCTGGCTGCTCACCCCTCGGCTAGCTGTGCAAAACCATGAGCTGTTCCATGGGGGAAAGACGAGACTTTCTACTCCCCTAAAGAGTCCCAGACACCCACAGCGGCAATTCTGCCTTGTCCTGCAGGGCCACTGTGAGTCAGCATTGTCTGGATGGCAGTGACGTTGACTTTAAGTTGTCTGTTCCTGGGGGACCTGGCCAGTTCCTTTCTTCTGGGGGTTTTCATGCCGATCTGTGCCTCGGGTGCTGTGTTAGTCTGGGTAGACTAGAGAAACAAAGTCATAGACACTCGCGTGTACAGGAAAGAGCGATTGTACATCAAGAAAAGAGTCCAGCCCAGTCCAGATCAAGTCCTTCAGTCCGATATTAGCCCATTTGTTCAATACCAATCTATAAATTCCTCTTCAGACTCAATGAAACACATGCTGACTGCGGGAAGATCCCAGGCCAGTGGGTGGAGAGTCTTGTGGGTCCAGGGGCAGTGGAAGCATCTCAGAGCTGGCAGGGGTCTCCACCCCTTCTCTCTTTAAGTCTCAAAAGGGCCATAGACGATGCAAGTACCACAGGTGACATGTTGCCAGTGCATTTTGAATCCCCTACACCAGCTGGGTGTCTGGGACAGACTTGCTGATGGGCATTTATTTCTGCTGCCCTGTTGGTTCTTGGCATCTGTCCTCATGGAGGGTCAGGGTGCGGGCACCTGGACCCCTCTGTTTGGGGAGGATCATATGATCTACGCAGAGGGCAGTCCTCACGCAGCAGACCTCTCCCCTTTGGCACCGGGAAGACTCTCTCCAATGGTACATCACACCCCTCAGGGGATGCTAAGGATCCTTGGTGGTACAGTGGGTTCAGCGTTGGGTTGCTCACGGCAAGGCATGTGGTTCACACCCACCAGCGCTTCCAAGGAGGAGAGGGGAGGATGTCCGCTTCCCTAGAGATTCACAGCCTCGGAAGCACATGGAGCCGGTTTGCTCTGGCCCACAGGGTTGCGAGGACAGCAGGACTCCCTGGCAGGCTGCGTGTGGACAGATTCCACTCTTATTTTTTCTCCAAATACAGCCCTCCTTGTGTGTATGCACGCAGTTCTGATGCACCGTGATGCCGAGGGGCGGAGCAGAACCACCCCTGTGCATTCCCAAGCCAGCGAGTGAGCCCATTACTCTTTACGAGAGTAGAAAATCCAGGCCTTCCCCTTTGGAGTGGCTGCTGGCTTTAAACTCCTGATCTTTGAGCTTAGTAACCCAACTCATAACCACTGCGCCACAGAGATGTTTAAATAGAGTGTCTTTTTGTTTGTTTTGGGCATCACTGCCTCTGGTGGTTGTGGGCGCTACTCAGTGCCCCTCCTGAGAGCCGCCGCTGGACTTGAACCGCTAAGCCCACGGGCCGCAGTTCCGCACTCAACCACTTATGCCACCGGAGCTCAGCCCAATAGAGTGTCTTTTTAAAGTTCTGCTTTCTTCGGAAGAAGTCATTCGTCTCCTCAGTGGGGGTCATTCGGCCTTAGGGTCTTGCACATCGCGACTTTGGTCCCCAGTAGGCTTAATAGAGATGTGTGGAGTCTATACTCTGTCTGCTCGCGTGCGGGTCTCTGTATGAGTCAGAATCTTATTTGATGGCAGTCACTTTGGGTTTTTTGAGCTTACCCCCCTGGCCTACCTGAGACACACTCCCTTTCCGTTTGTCTGTCTGTCTGTCTGTATCTTGCAGTGCAGCATTGTGTCACCTTGTGGTCCCCACCTTTGCAGACATAGTCCCAGGGCGAATGCAGCAACAGGAGCTGCTGTGACTGTTTCTCAGCACTGAGCATGGCTGACCGGTAGCTTGCTAGTGACTTGGGATCGTTTAATGTAAAGGCACATTGGCGAGAAGCAGGGTCCGTTTCACAGGTGTACATGGAAGCAGATAACAGGGCTTTGTTTGGCGGTCCGGGGTGTCATCAACAACGGTGATCAGACTGTGGGGCATACCTCTGCTGTGAACACTGGCGACACTGGTGGGTCCCGCACCTCTGACAAAGGGAGACTTTGTGTTGTGCATCAGGAAAAGAGAAGTTCCCATGGGTTCATTTATTCTCCTCTGACACCTGTGATGCACTAAGCCTACATCCTTCTGGGTTCTACCCACGTGCTTCAAGTACTAATTCTAAACAACGATTAGTTCAAAGATCACACCATGAAGTCTTCCTTGTGCATCACAGGCGTGCAGTCTTGGGTCTGGGCAGAACCTGGATGACAAGGTGCACTCTTCCTGGTGTGAAACAGCTACCAGTCCAGCCTTACATCCTTGCTGTGCTCAGCGATTGAAATTGCCCTTGTGAGAGCACCGTCACTGGGCCAGTCCTCGGTCCTGATGAACTCCTTCCTTCTCTGTTCTCTTCCAGGCTTGACAGATGAAAAAGTGAAGGCGTACCTTTCGCTACACCCCCAGGTGTTAGATGAATTTGTGTCTGAAAGCGTCAGTGCGGAGACGGTGGAAAAGTGGCTGAAGCGGAAAAACAACAAGCCGGAAGGTAAGGCTTCCTGGGGTGGAGGGCGGCGGCCGGTTCTGGCAGAGGGAAAGGCTTGCTTGCAGTGCAGGAGGAGGAAGCAAAAGGGAAGGCAGACAGAGTCCAGCCCAAAGCCCATTTTAATTTTGCTGGAGTGACCTCCTGTTTAATGCGATCTCCTCAACCAAGTCCGACCGAGGTGAAATCAGCTTCCAGCAACAACATAGTTGGCCGGCGAATCCTGGGCACTCAGGCGGGTTGGACAGTGCGATGTTGGACAGAGGCAGGCATCGGCACAGGGCTTGCGCTCATGGGACACCATCAGTCCATTTAGAGAGGCTCTTTTCACATCTGTTTCAAAGAGGTCTTTGCTGGATTATGTTGTTTTTAAGGGGAAAAAAGTCTTAGACAAATTGCCTGGTGGGCAGGGAGGGAGCAGCTGCGTCTGCATTGGGCTGCTGCGACTCCGTCACCACCTGTGACAGCTGTTAGAGCTGTCCCTGGCAGGACAAGCCACCCTTGGGATCGCCACAGTTCCTGTGCATTTCCGAGACTCTAACTCTGTCCAGGAGTTGAACTCGTCATCTTTTTCCTGTGGAGCAGCGGGTGGTTTTGAACTGCGGGCCGCGGTGAGCCGCCCAGCACAGAGCCCACTGGACCACCACGGCTCCAAGGAGAAAGGGGAAATCATGAATGAAGGGACACCATTTTATTATTATTATTTACTTCTTATATTTCCATCAGATCCTTATGTGTCTTCTTATTGCAAAGGAACCACACATTCTACAGGGAGACTCCCTTTTGCATGTGGTTCTCACATCCTCTCAACGGCATTTATTTTTAGCACAGAGATGCTTACGAAGCAGCCGTCTCTATCAAGGAATAACTGTAGACCCAAAGGGGATGCAGAATGAAATAACAAGCTCCCCCCGCCGCGAAATCCATTTTGTTGACACACACCCCCACCTCACGTGCCACCTCTCTCATTGTGGGACATTTCCCATGGGCTCCGGCAGGAGACTCTGCTGTCCCACTGCACGGTGCTGGAGTGGTCGCTCTCCTGGCTGCACTGCATGTCCAGGTGTGAGGCCAGAGCAGCACTGGCCATGCTGGCGAATGGCTTGGCAAGGGACATCATGATGGCATTGGGCGGTGGCATAAAGATGGGATTTGGCGAGCATGTCATTCCTGTTGTCACTTGGTGATTATGTAGTCATTTTATAATCTGCCATCGATCCTCCTCAATGTTTGCACAATGACAGTTTTCACAGCACAGCCTTGTCTTTGGTCAGTAAGCAAGGACCTGTAGCATCCTCTCAACCTTGTTATATGAATTTCTATTTGGCCAAGTATGAGTTCTCGTTTCTATGAATATTTTTTCCAGTGGCAGATATGTATATACATATATAGCCACATAATGAACTTTTAGTATTTTTTTAAGTATACTAGCCTACTGGGAAATGCAGTCTAGTGCAGTAAAGTTTCTAAAACACATAAGAATAATCCTTATTAGAATGTTGTGTTGCTAGTGATGTCAGTGTGTCAGTGATCCTCCTCTGGATTTTAATGATGCTGTAACTTCTTTACACCATTTCCATAATAAAAATAAGGCAGACCTCTTTTCAAGAGGACTTTGTCCTCGAAGCAAGTTGTTTTGAGAGAGAGAGAGAGAGAGAGAGAGAGAGAGAGAGAGAGAGAACGGACATGCATGGGTGAGCTAGGAGGAAACGCAAGGGAGACATGTGTAAATGAGGCAGGGATACCCTTCTGAACATCAGCAGACTGTGTGGCATAAGTAGCAAAGCTTGACAGGGCAGTGCTGGTGAAACCTGTAAGATGTGGAGTCCTGGGGACTCCCTGGCTCTTCCAGGGCTCACGAGTTTCCTGTCTGTGAGAAGGTGCTCGCTGGCCATTTTTTGGAAAATGTGTTGTAATAAGAACCTTTGCTCTCTCCTTCTCTACCAAGTGTGGTTCACACCTTACATAGACCTGGCTTTTCTGAGATTTTCTCTGTTGCCTACTAACCTCCATCCAACCTCTGAGGTGCTCTAGATTTTAAAAGAAATGCTCAAATTTTGCTCAAGTTCTGCCAGGTGGACACATAGACCAACCAGCTGTACAGGAAAGCAGGGAAGGCTATTCCCTATGGGATATGAAATCAAGCAGAAGTTGCAGAGAGTGGGCATATTTTGGTGCAACACTGTATAGCCAATGCGGACGTTTTAGAGATGTTCACATGTGACATGTTGCATCCCCTAAATCTCCGTGTCATTGCAGTTACTCGGTGATAGGAATATTCTGGAACACCCCGAGGACCCAGATGATGGGAAAGGACAGTTATGTCCTTGAGAAGCAGGACCTTTCCTGCGGTGGCCTCTCTGGGAGATGGCTTTGACAGTGGTCACGTGGCAGCCTGGAGACTGGATGAGGAGGCACTGAATGAGCTGCAGGCTCGGGCTCCTCTCAGAGTGTGTCATAATCACACCGGGGGCAGCATTCTGAGACAGGAGCAGGGCGTCCGAGGGAACCCTGAAGCCCACTATGTAATCTGATAGGACCCTCCTTCCTTTCTCTTCCACAGAGATTTTCAATGCATGCTTTTCACGATGGATGTTGAGAATGGCCTAATACCCTGAGTTACTATAACAGTAAGGTGGGTAGTTATATTTCAGATGATCAGCTTTGTATTTATCAGTTCAAATTGTTCATCAATGCCCCCCCCTTCCCCGAGTCAGATTACCCATCACCCACTCCTTGGTTACTCCTCTCTCTCTTGTGGACTTCCATCTCCCATTTCCCCCAAGTGAGCTAGCACTTGTCAACACTCTAGCCCCTTGCTTTGCCATTGACAGCCTGCCCTCCCCGTCATCTTAGCAATCTCTGAAGTCTGTTCCCTTTGATGGGGAGGAAGGTTCTCTACTCTGCATTTCTAATCTCTGTGGAGCCCTGGTGGTATCGTGGTTGAGCTCAGACACATTGAACTGAAGACAGAGGTCAGTAGTTGAAACCACTGCCATTCCTTGAAAGAAGTATGAGGTGTTCTGTCCGTGTGAAAGAGCTCCAGTCTCTGAAACCCACAGGGAGAGTGCTACCCTGCCCTGGGCGTCACCAGGCGTCAGGATCCACTGGATGGCAGTGAGTGAGTTGTTGAGTTGAGTGGTGCCTTGTAGGGAGCCCTGGTGATCTAGTGGGTGCAGGTTGGATGGCAGTCCACATGGTCAACGGTTCAAGACCACCAGCAGCTCCACAGGAGAAAATTGGGCTTTCTATTCCCGTCTCAGAAACCCACAGGGTGGGGGTGGGGGTGGGGGTGGCGTGTTATTGTGACTCAGCATTGACTTGATGGGGGAGAGTTTGGCTGGGTTTTGTGATTCTGTGTGGTCACGACACGGTCTGCTAAGCAGCTGTTGGGTGCTTGGCCGGGGTGATCACCTCACTGAGGAGTTGACAGTCTAGCAAAGAGGAGACAAGATCTGTAAATAGCTGCTTTCTTCTGGCTAATCTGACAGTGGGGCCAGATGTAGTCCACATGGGTTATTTTCAGGTCGAGGTGGTCTTGTGGGGCAAAGAGGACGATACTGATTCACTGTTTGTGACGTGTTGACAGAGAGATGGGGGTTTGGGTACCAGTGGACCATCATACTGCTCAGAGATTTAATTTTAAGCAGCTTAAAAGGAATTTTGGGGGGGTTCCTGCTTTTGGTTTTTAGGAACCCCGGTGACATAGTGGTTTTGTGCTGGACTGCCCGCTGCAAGGTCAGCGGTTTGAAACCACCAGCCACTCTGAGGGAGAAAGACAGGACTCTCTGCTTCCACAGAGTTACAGTCTCAGGATCCCCTGGGGGGAAGTTCTCACTTGCCTTACAGGGTCGCTGGCTGTGAGTGCTTCCTGTTTCAAATCTCTGCTGTCAAGCCATCATTCCGTTCACATCATAAAAGCCTGTCTCTGGGCGAGAGAGAAGTTGGCCTTTCGAGGTGGACTTCTGATCCTAAGCGGTGGTGATGGGAGATGAGAGCTCGCGGGTGTTTGAGGACACCCTGCTCCCTCACTTAGGGAAGGTGGGTGACAGCAGCCTCTCACCCCTCGGAGCAGAACGCCACACCCAAGCAGCTTTCCATTCAATGACTGTACACCTCATTGGGGAAAATTTTAGGAAAGAAAGAAAATCATGCAGCCCAGAAAACCGCCTCCTTAAATGTCACACTTTAGTGTTAGTTTTTACGTAGCGCACATTTGGCAGGCAGAATGAGTTGATCCCTCCAAGTCTCAGATTCCTGAACATCTAAGCGGGTCTCAGCCTGCTAGCATAGATCTCTGATGGGAGAGTATCAGGTGGGGAGGAAGGCCCCGCAGGTGGCATCTCCTGTAAGCGCCCTCCAACTTGGAGTGCGGCTCCAGCCCTGCACAGAGAGAGTCATGAATGACTGTGGGGCCATTTCCCAGAGTGGTTGAAAAAAGTCCTGTTTGCTCTGAATTCCATTTTTTCCAGGTACATAGTGTAGCGTCTTCATGTGACCACTGTCACCAGTGCCTGCTCTTGGCTTCTGCGGTGATGCATTATTGACAATGCTGGTGGGGTCAGAAGAGGCGCACAGAGAAGTGAGAGAGTTGGAATTCACCATGACTGTGCCTGCCTCCTCTTTGTATGACTAGAATGAGATGGTGAATGCATGGGTCAATCCAGGAGACCCATGTGGTGGATCTTTAGTTTGAACATGGACAGCATATATTGGCTGTGTATACACACATACATACACATATAATAACAGAAGTAGGGTACATATGGATATGTTATCCAGTCTTCAGAGGAAGACATGGTGCTTGGTAAAGTGGAGGGCCATAACTAAAGAGAGGAAGACCCCAATGTGATGGATTAGCACACACAGTGGCTGCATCAATGGGCACAATCATGACGGCAGGGGAGTGGCTGGCACAGGCTGGTGTTCCCTTCAGCTCCTCAAAAGGGTCGCTATGAGTCACAACTAACAGCAGCAACAACAACAAGAGCTGTAGTCATTTGTTGACTTCGGTTGCTGAAGCATGCAGTATGGGAAGGCTCTCAATGGTGTGTAGGAAGCCAGTCAATGGTGTATTAGCTACTAGTACGTATTCTGAAGAAGGAAAAACCAATATATCCCTGAAACGACTGGCTTAGCATCATTATGTATATATATATATATATATATATAATTTATGTCCATAGTATTTATTTCTATAAGTGAAGTCAACAGGCTCTAAGGAGGATAGTTGATTGACCCCAAATCATTGGAACATTATCAATAGCAACACCCTTTTTTCATGACCACTAAATCTGACTCTTGTTCTATATTTATATGTCTGAAGTATTCGGTGGCAGATTATATCATTAGCAGTGTGCTTAACAACCTTTGAAGGATTCCTGTTGGGGGTCTACATGAAGCATTAACCTGCTGACCACAGAATGAAGGTTCCAACCCACCAGTGTCTCCCAAGGACAAAGATGAGGCTGTTCTCACCAGCAGAGGGTTAAAGCCCCAGAAACCAAAGGAGCAGTCCTATCCTGTCCTGAAAGATGTATATTGACTTGATGGCACAAAAGGAAAACTCAAATTGATTACAAAGTTTAAAGAAATAATAATGAAAGTTATGGTGCTGTCAAATGACTTAAATATTTTGAAAAACTATCAAGTGTATCCTATTTTGTTCAAAGGCTTCAGTTGCTACATATTTCCCCCTTTTGTTGCTTCTAGAAATGCGCCTTCATTTAAATTCAAATAGAACTATTAGGTATTTCATATTTAGAATAGTTAGAATTTAAATTATGGCTCTGAACCTACTATTAAATAATCTAAAACATAGATCAAATAACATATGTAAAGTTTAACATATAACAGTTTCTATGTTAACATATCTGATGCATTGGGCAATAAATTAATGGGGCATGACTTGAACTATAGAACATTTATAAATGATGTTAGCTAAGATACATATCAAATAAGAAAAAACAGCCAACCCACTCCTGAAAAGATTGGTTTAGAGCTTGATTTGGGTTTTTGTCTCTCCTTTTCCTTGAAATTACCTTAACACAATACTGTTTTTTTTTCTCATGAGAGAACCCCAAAATGTATCGAGTGTCTGCAGCTATATTCTAAATAAACATGGGAAAATTAATATTAATTTCCCACCAAGTGTTATTACAGGTAGGTCATTCTTTCTGGTATTATTTATTTGTAATACTCTCATTATAGCTTTAATTTCTCCTTTTTGAGAGTGTTTGGAGAGCCAGTATACTAAGATGCCAACAGAAATTCAACAGTGTTGATTGAGCTCTGACAATTTTGAGGATGAAGATCATTAAAAATATTGGCAGTGATTAAGAAGTGAGTTCAAGTTAGTGCAATGTGAGGACTTCCAATTTCCCCAGAACCGTGCTTCATGCATCCCATGTTCTGGTGATCCTTGGATGTTTGCAGTCATTTCCTTGCATTTTGACCTTTGTCTCACCAGCAAAGAAAGGTTCCCCAAAGCTCTGCCCCATTGGTGTCAGCTGTACATCGAAGAGACAGCTCTTCCTCAGTCATCGATTTTATGTGCCTTTTGACTTGCTGCCTTCTGCCTCTCCCTTTGTGGGAGGTGCTGCTCTGCTATTCTCAAGTGTGATAATGGCTCATTTTCAGGAGTGGACATTTCACTGGGGCCTCTTCACCTTGGCCCTTTCAAATACTGGTGTTAAAGCTTCCAGCTTTACAGTGACAAGCGGGCCACCACAGTCGGGCACATGAACAGTTGAGTGGGCTTCACCTGTGGGAGAAGATGAGATGACCACGTCATAAGTAAAAGGGTGAATGAGTGAATAAGGTTTTCAGAAGCCCATTGGGGTTTCTCGTGTGGGTAATTTTGATTTCATGTAAGATCTAAGATAATGTAATAATAATACTGTTGTCGTTGTTAGGCACCATGGGGTCAGTCTAGTCCTGTGGTGATTATGCACAACAGAAGGACACAAAGCCCAGTCCTGTGCCATTGTGTGCCAGTCCATCTCATCGAGGGCCTTTCTATTTCTCACTGCCCCTCCATGTCACCAAGCATGGTGCCCTTTTTCAGGGAATGGTCTCTCCTGAGAACACATCCAAAGTATGTCAGATTGCTCCCAGGAGTTAATTCTCAAGTCAGAATTGAGCAGCTCTCCCTCTTTAGGCTTCTTTCATGATTTAGACCAAACCATGCATGTCAATTTGTTTGCTCTTTTATAAAAGGATGTAAGATGGAGTCTTGGTGTCCTTGCTTCTAAGAAATCCTTCTGATATGAGGAGGTGGATGGCCTTCTGATATATTCACAGCAAGGGTTCAACAGGCAGTTGTGTAGCTATAATTATTATTTATTATAACACCAATATAGAGATCGAGAGAGAGAGAGAGAGAGAGAGAGAGAGAGAGAGAGAGAGAGAGAAGAGCATTAATACATATATATCCTTTCATGGTACATGCTCACCTCCACCCCGCTAGATGGTCCACGTGGATAGGGAGACAGGAAAGCGGCAGCCTGGATAGAGGCAAGCTGGTAGGAAGCAGGCTTAAGAGAGACAGGCTTCTCTCCTATCCTATAACCCATCACTATATACCCTCTGGATTAGCCAGGCCCCTAATCACAGGCAAGTACACACATCACAGGAGAGGGCTGTCTTAAGGGCTATATGGTAATAAGGGGGGTAGTCTCAGGAATGTCTACTGACTATGTGATGAGAGGAGTGAAAACACTGGACCTTTTTCTGTGGAGGTAGATAAGCATTTCTATCAGACTAGTGGCTATTAACAATGGCTCTTGAATCAGGCCCACAGGCTTTGAGGGAGGGGAGCCATCATCCTAACCGCAGGGGAGTTAGCTCTAGTTGGACAACACAAAAGGCCTTAAGTAACTGGGACTTCCATAAACATTGCTGGTAAATAGTCTGGTTAATCTTTGGAGCATAATAATCATGGAGAAGTTCTGCCTTCCGCCACATTCTGATCCTACTTCCCATAATAGCCTTGTTTGTACCATTTGGAAACTTGTGTTAACATACTAAATAGTGTGCGCCATTTCTGGCCCCCACCAACACACCGCCCAAACACATCTGTTTTCTTCCCACCTTGTTAAGGATGATCCTGGTGGTGTCGTAGTTAAACACAATGCTACTGACTACAAGTCCAACAGTTCAAGGTCACTGGTCACTCCATAGGAGACAGATGAGGCAGTCTGCTTCCTTGTAGATCTCAGCCTGGGGACAACCCCCAGGGCAACTCTCCTCTGTGCTGTGACTCCCCTAGGAGTGAAGAGGCGATTCTTGGGTGTCAGAGGAAGATAGAACTTTTCCACAATTATGTCTCATCCAAAATATTAAGCAAATATTGGTGACCATTTACCAGCTCAGATGCTTAGAGAGATTCTCCCTAAAGGCTCCAGCTATCAGAGGCCATTGTCTCTCCCACAAGAGAGAGGGCTGACTCCCTGCTGCTAGGACGATGGGTCACTCCCCACCCCGAAAGCTTTAGCTAAATCAAGGCCCCCACCCAAGGGCAATCAAGGCTAGGCAGCCTTCAAGGAATCTTAGGCATGGCCATCTTGTCACATGGGGACCCCATGCTTCCATTTCCTGTGACTTATGCCCTTACCTGTAATTAGGGGCCTTGCATGTCCCCAAAAGGTATATAAGGCCTGATCACAATAAAGGAGCTCTCTCACCCTCACCCTCTCATCCACTCACCCTCTCACCCTGGACCTTCCTGGCTGCTTCTCCCTTAACTTCTGTCCCTCTCCTCCATGTTCCCCTTGCCAAGTCCTCTCCTCCCCTCTCACTTGCTCTCTCTCCACATGGACCCCACGCGGGGCTGAGGTGAGCATGCTACCATGAAATATATCTGGCTCCATTATTTCTCTCTTTCTCATGCTCTCTATGACTTTACTATAATACTTAATAGCTATCGCCATGCAACTGTGCCTACCAGACCTGTGATGGACAGGTCGGAGGCTGACTTCCTCAGATATTTGGCACCCATCATGTCGGCCCGGTAGGAAAAGAGCTCTTTTGAGTTATATTCCATGTAACAGTTGTACAGCCTTATTGGATTGTGAGGGTGAATTGGGCCTTTTTTTACTAGCTTTTTTTTTTTTGTTGTTGTTGTTGTTGAGTGAGTTTTTTAGTCTGAGTGAGTCAAACAAAGAGTAAAAATACTAAGTACAGTTTTAAGCTTTGCCACCTCTTGAGGAACCAGAATGTAATAGTAACAAATAAGATTAAAGAATATCTTCAAGTGGTGAAGAAATTTTATCCTTCCTTTCTAGAGTCAGGAATCTTTGATATGGAAATCTAGGATGAAGTAGCATTTAACTTAAGAAAAGCCCACAGGGGCAGAGAGAGCATTCCCACGGATACTTGGTCTTTATGGGCCCAAGTGAAGATGGTTTTAGAACCTTTGCAGGAGGAAGAGGAAGAGGATTATTGGACTAGTGAGAAGTCTTTTGTGAACTATCCAAATCTAGAAAAGCAAGCTAAAGCCTCAGTGAAGGAGCATGACTTAGGTGATGAAACTTTAGAAAGAAAGAAGCAGGGATTGATTTGTTATTTAAAGCCTCTGATTCTAAGAGAAACCTCATGGCTGAAGCCTCTATATTGTCAGTGAACTGCAGGCGCTGAATGTTTAAAGGTGATAAAGCACTAGAGGTAGTGAGTTCCAAGAACCAAAACGAGATCATTGAGCAATCCTAGGAAGCTGCCTTGCTTTCGGTAGAGAAGGCAAAGAATAATGAAAAGCCTCAAACATGTGCGAGCTTAGATCAGATGCGAAGCAGGCAGGATGAGCATCATGCAGATGAGAAGATTAATTTGAACAGAGTTGAGAAAGCTAAGCCTGAATCAGAAGGGGGAATAGTAAGAGCTTCACCCCTGCTGGAATTTGGTGTGAATACCAGAGATCGTAAAGCAGTTAAGCAAGTCAGTGCTGGAGGTAGAGAAGTTAGCTCCCCCAAAATGGAAATTCTGGAAGTGGAGTTTCAAGATGTACCCACTGAGAAAATAAAAGTGAAGAGGCAAACCAAACGGAAGTACCTTAACTATCGAAGGTAGAAAAGGGCATAACAGAATGAGATCTAGAATTTAGAATATCTTGTCCTGTCAGAATTATTAACAGACAGCCTGACGGAAAGCACCCACAAGAAATTCACAGTGTTTATCCCTTTAAGTTGTTAAAAGATCTCAAGCAAGTGATCAATGAATATGGCCACAATGCTCATTATGTGATTAGCATGATAAAGCCTTTGGCTGAGTCTGAGAACTGGATCCCTGCTGATTGGAGAGCCGTAGCAAAAATGTGTCTCTGTACTGAAGAGTATTTGTAATATCTAACATTGTGGAAGGAATGCTGAGCCCATTCACAGGCTCGTAGGAATGCTGAGGATGGGATAGAAATAGAAATTCAACAATTGCTAGGAGATGAGAATTATATCACAGTGAAGTCCCAGTTTTAATTTTCAAAACAGATAATAGCACAAATAAAAGATGTTCCTCTAAGAGCCTGGGAAAGGAAAATACCAACGAAAGAGAGAAGGTCAAGTTACATGGATATAAGACAGTGAAATTATGAATCCTGTGCTGAGTTTGTATCCCATTTGAAAGACTGTTTCTAAATGTATAAACAATGGTCATGCAGTGAAAGAAATAGTACATAAGCTCTATTATGAGCTAGTAAAATTTGTAAGGATGCTCTTCATTCTTGTAGGGAACGGGGCACACTGTTAGATTACACCAGAATATGGAGGGATATAGAGAAAAATGGATACAGGGCCAACCTCATGGCAGCTGCCTTAGGGAAGTACGCTGGACCTAAAAGAAAGTGCTTCAGTTGTGGAAAAACAGGTCATCTTTAAAGGTAGTGCAAGGCAGGCTTCCTCTGATACCTGGGCATTGAATGGGGTTTGGTGTGTGGATTTTGTGGAGCTGGTGTAAACCTGGCTAAAGAAACGACTAACAAACGTGAAAGAAGGGATGATTTGTGCTCACTTTGGACAGCTTTGTTTTCCATTTGATGCAGCTTTTCCTTTCCGAGTTTTATTTGGCTCAATGAGAGAGAGTAAGCACCCAACCTTGGCCTCACTTTGACTCGCCTCTCCCACCCATTCATGACAGTGACTCAGTAACCTGACAGTGGCTTGTCATTGATCTTTGTGTTCTGACTATGTGACGTGCTGTCGGACTGCTAGTGCTGTGGTATTCTCAGTAGAGCAGCTGCTGACACATAAGCTTCTGATGTCCCATGGATAGAAGGTTCCTTTATTGACCACAATAAAAATGGGTGGAGAGGAGCCTCTTTCTGGTGCCTGTGGCTCTTTAGGCTCAAACAAGCATCATCAATTAGTATTTACTCAAGGGTTTTATGTATCTTGCTCAGCACCTCACTCTTGAGTTGACCTCAACTCAAAGCGCTACTATTGGGCAGGGCAGGACTGCCCCCACGGGATGCTGTGTGGGAGTAGAAGGCTTCATCGTTGTCCTCAGGAGTGGTTAATAGTTTTTCACAGCTCACCTTGAGGTTAGCAGTCCAACCAGTAACTCACTAGGCCACCAGGGATCCTAATAGCAGGCCCAAGGAGGGAAACAGCATGGTTGTAGGTTATTGTAGTCAATAGATACAGCTTGCTGCGACTGGCCTGCCTCTGTGCTCCATTGGCAACCTCTGCAGGGTACTGCCCACCCTTTTATCCCTGGGGGGTTCCCAGGCTAACAACAGTGCTGCCACTACCACCACCACCCCACCATTACCACCATCACCATCACTATCACTGCCATCACCCCCACCTCTGCCGCCACCACCTCCATCACCACCACCTTGCGTTTTGACATGGGTTGACTTAGTTGGAAAGAGTTCGCCTGAACTGGCAGCTCTGTGGTGGTGTTGGGAGTAATTTTTAAAAGCAAAGGATTATGGACACAGGTTGGGTCTCTACCCTTTATCCGTTATATCTTGAGAAGATTCTAATGGGGCTATGTTTTAGTAATTGAGGGATTTCTTAGTCACATTGGCTCTTTCTTGTTATCACTCATGGCCAGGTTCAGTTCCAGAGACAAAGAGCAGACTCTTCTGTCCTGAACACCCACCCCCTACACACACACACACACACACACACACACACACACACACACACACGGTCATGCACACTCACACACAGGAGAACTCTACCAACATCGCTCCTGTGCTCCACCCGCCCCCCTTAGGAGACCACCCCTGTGCACACTGGTATGATATGCACGTTTCTTCCTTTCCTCTATTCCTAGGCTCCCATGTCCACCCCATGCTGGCCAGCACCAACCGGTCCAGTCAGTCTAATGTGTCAGAGCCTGGCTAGGCTGTCTGTCCTCTCCATGCGTTCCTGAAAAGTTGTGCCCTGTGGTCATTCCAAACCCACTGCTACTGTCACACACAGCCATGCCTTACTGTCTTCCTGGGACAGCTTGTGCAGCACGAGGTGGGTTCTTCATGTTCTAATGACGAGGATGCTCTCCGGCAGCCAACTCCCAGATGCAACCCGTGCCCCTCCCTGAGAGAGCCTTTCAGAGGAGTGGCAGTGCGGGCCTCTGGTGGTTGCAGCTTACTTCCACCATTGCTACCCTGCCACCTTTGAATTTTCACCAGAGGAATTCACAATAGAGTTTCTTTATAGCAGCAGGTGGCTGACCTTACGTTTATGGTCACTGAAACACATACACCTCTCCTGAATCTGACTTGTAAGAGCTGAGAGGATCTGAGAGCTGACCATGTGTATGGGTAGAACCTGCTCAGGGGAGTGGATGCCAGGGGTCCAGTTCCACACATGTCCACTTGCCTGTTTGATTAGTTCCAGACATGCCTGCGTTGACCCGCCAATGTGGAGACATGAAGGCAGCTGGGCGCATGAGTCGGCAGTGAGTCAGAAGTGGAGAGTTGCTGTTTGAGCCAAGGACATGCCCTTGGGGGTTATGCTCGGATTCTACTCCATAGCGGCCCCATAAGACATAGTAGAACTGCCCCCATGTGTTTCTGAGACTAAGTCTTTATGGAAGTAGATGGCTTCATCTTTCTCTCCTGGACTGCCTGGTGCTTTTGAACCTTTCACCTGGTGGTTCACAGCCAAACATGTAACTCACTGTGCCACCAAGGCTCCTCCTGATATCTTAAAACCTGAGACTGGATGAGCTCTTGTGTTAGGGTCCCAGTGAAGCGGGCTGCCGTAGCAAACGGAGGTGTGCTGTACTGTCCCTTAGTGTCCCGGCCCGCGGGACATTCGCAACGTGGATCTCTGGGTCCGGAGCCTGGAAGACGAAGATGGGCAGGGGACGCGAAGAATGGAGGCAAGACAGGTTTCTGATCAAGCCTCGTTTATTGGGGCAAAACTCAGGGTATATAAAGCCAATGGTCACAGCTGATGTTAATGAGGTAAAGTCAACAGGGGCCCATCCTGGCCGAGTGCCAGATAAGGAAAAAACGCGGGCAAAAGGGGCTGTAGTCCTCAACTTGGTCCCGCACGTATGCTAATGGGGCATACAGGAGCAAAGCGGGGACCACCTAAAACAACCAATCACAAAGCTACAATATAGTCTAATGGACTAGAAGTTACAACATGTAAGCACTATAAAACAATACAAAGGTATAATAACTAAAATGTAACACAAAGCAAACAAGCTTATAC
>PVJH01028863.1:0-17232 GCA_004026705.1 Nesogale talazaci | reverse complement strand
ACCCAAGGAACTAAATTTAACGGGAAATCACACATGACCTTACTAAATATCTCAAATTCCAGAAAACACAGAGGTACAATGCCAGTCACATTTCCGATTTGAAAAACTCCGGCTTTGAAAGTTTCGTGAGTTCCTCAAGAGTACCATCTACTTAGATGATGAAGCTGAGATGAGACTGTAAGTGCAATTATTAAAACACGCATACCCTCTACAGCACCTATGCCCCCCCCCCCCATCTGTGCTTGCGGTGGTACCCCATGTTCATTTAGTCATGATATGGTCTGGTACAACAGATGTAAACTCAAGCGCATCCATCAAGGCACTGGAGACGGAGGAATCGAAATAAAACAGAAAACTACCGACTACTTCCAATGACATATAATTGGGAAAGGCACATGTGCTCCCACCAGAGGTGACAGCCTTCACAGGGGTCCTACGGCACAGACCATTTTAATTAATGCGACGTCGTGGGGGAGCTCGGGGGCGGGGAGAGATTCCGCTGCAGGCCCAGCTTGGCTGAAGTTCGCGGGCGGCAGCCACCTCCTGCCCAGAGAAGTCCGAGTGCGATAAGGGGCGCGGGGAGGAGGGCAGATTCCGGAGCCCAAGGCCCCGGCAGCCACCTTGGCAGGGAGAATGCCGGGGCGGCGCAGGGCAGCACGACGCCAGGGCACTGGGGGCAAGCGGGGGGAGCCCGCTGACGACGGGCGCCCCGAGCACCAGCCCCGGCCGGCGCCAAGAGGGCAGCTGAGGTTGGGCCGAGGGCGCGGCGGGAGGCACAGGGCCCGAACAGGCCAGGTCCGGCGCGCATCCGGCACCTCTCCAGGCCACACCGCGGGTCCTTTCCTCGCGGCCTCCGCAGCCTTCCGCAGGGGCTGCATTCCTCACCCGAGGCGCAGAACCCCAGACGGGTGGGGGCGGGGGCACGGAACGCGGGCCACCCAGAGCAGCGTCCAGCGCTTCCCGGCCGAAGGCGGCCTTCGGGAACTCCGGCTGAAGATCCCAAGTTCCCGGGGGGCACTCCCACTCCCCGTTGGCCGTCCTTGCCCAGCCCGGCCCGCGGCCTCCCCTCGGTAAACTTTCCCCGGGAACTTACCCGCCATTTCCGAGCTGCGAAGACCCGCGGCTGAGGAAGGACGAATCAACCCGCGCGCTCCCGGGCCGGAAGTGAGCGCACAGTCTAACACGGTGGCCCCGCCCACCTTCGGCGCGACGCGAGCCAATCAGAGAAGAACGTTCCAGGCGCCCCTTGGCGGAAGCGCCTCCAGAAGGGGAGCTGCCGCCGTCGGGAATGCTCGGCCCGTTGCCTAGCAACCGCAAGGGCTGCCGGGCCTCCTCATTCTGCGGGCTCCAGCGTGAAGAGGAGGCCGCCACTGGCCCCTACGTGGTAGACAGACGTGCTGCCTCTGGGAGACTTTCTTCCGACTTGGTTTGAATGAAACGGGTACTCCACAACCATTTTTCCTTTTCCCCTCCGGCTGTTGGGGTGACTTGTTGAAAGCTATCCGGTTGGACGAACGCCTCGGTGTTAATTTTACCTAGGTAAATCTGAGGGACTTTGCCCTTAAGGGTTTTCTTATATTCCGTTTGCTATAAAGGTTTTGAGTGTTCTGTTTCTTTCTCTTCTCACGTTTGTAACGATGTGCAGTGAGTTTGCGATATTCAGCTGTAGCTTATAATAAAGTGAGCAGATTTTAAAGTTGGTGTAGCGGGACGCCGTTGACAGGGGCGGGGGTGGGGTGCGGGGCTGTAGAGGGGATGCATTCGCTGCCCATTCTCCCGCCGATCCCCAGCTTGTGCATTCTTTCCCCAAAGTGGGACTTTTTTAAAACGCCGCGGGGAAAATGGTTTAAAATCAGGTTTGTCCTGCCAAAGGCGGGACATCTGGTCACTTTAACTTACAAGCTTCTAGCCAGTCATTTTGTACACAAAGTGGCCTGATGCAGTTCTGTGTCTCCCAAGTTCTTGTGGCTTGACCACATCTTCCAAATCACCTGGTTTGCGCCAAAGTGCTCATTAATATTGAGTAGCCGCCAACTGTGTTTCCTCTAAGGTATGAGTTGTTATTTCAGGGTCCTTAATTATATAGAAGTAAATAACCGTTAGGAGAATGACACAAGACCTCAAAAACAAATGATAAATCCTAGCTTCAACAATTAGTTCTTACAGCAGGTCCCGCTCCATTCTCGCCCTCAGAAAGGGAACAAAGAAGATACAGATACTGTAGTGAAAGGCGGTGAAGAAGTTCAATCAGATAAAATAGCTATCAGATAAAATAGCATGTGAGGGGTCTTAAAAGCTTGTCTCCAAGCCAGCAGCCATTGAAGCGAGGTGTCAACTAAGTCCACGTGGAAGACGCACACAGAAAGATTGTAAATCACATAATCTGAAATCAAAGGAGGGATTAGTGTCTAAACCTCAATCGTGAGAATCCAGTTTGTAGAAGACTATGGCTGTCAGGGGGAACCGAGATTCATTTTTGGGAACTACATAGGAAACAAGCCTCTAGTGAACTCCCTCGATCCACAGTAAGGCATGGGAGGAAGGTGTCACTAAACAGCAGGCACTGGAGAGATGAGTACAGAAGACCAGAGGCACAAAGCTGACTTCAACAGTTAAAACTTGGTCAGTTGATTGCCCTTCTGGTGTATACTGGACCTGATCTGGTTTTCAACGCTCTCTGTATTTTGGTTTTTGTTCAATATTGGGGTGTATCTCCATGAAGCTATGTCATTAGTGGTTACCCTCTTGAGGTTGTGCTATGTGTTTTCTGTGGTTTGGTAGATGAAACTCAGAACTTGGGAACTTATAGGGACAACAAGCTAAATAAGGCCTTTGAGGTGCAGGGGTAAAATGGTGATGGTGGGGTTAAAAGGGAGACAATGTCAAGGAGTTCAAGAAGAAAAAGATTGGAAACTGATTGTGGGAGCAATTGTACGATTCTGTTTGATGTGATTAAGCTATGGAATAATATGTGTATTAACTCCCAATAATTCAAAATCAATCCTGACTCCTGGTGATTCTATAGGACAGGGTAGAACCACCCTGGTGAGTTTCTTTTTGTCTTTTTAATCATTTTATTGGGAGTTCTTACAGATAACATTCCGTAATTTAATCACGTCAAGCACAATTGTACAATTTCAATATTGTACAACATACATAGTTTCAAAACATTTTCTTCTTGAACTTGATATCAGCTCTCCTTTATCTTTGGCCCCACCCTCCATACCAGGAACGCTTATGTATATATGTATTTTTGCTGCATCCCTTGTGAATTTCTGAGACTCTAATGCTACCAGAGCCCTTCTGGTGGAATGGTTGCAAGTTGGACTGTTAACTGCAAGGTCAGATGTTCAAAATCATAACAGGAGAAAGATGGCGTTCTCTATTCCTATGAAGAACTGAAGTCTTGGAAACTCAGCCCCAGGTCCTTTTTCTTTAAGTCTTAGTAAAACACTAGAAATTATCGTTATAATACTAAAACACAAAACTGAAATCATTGTTACTAATGACAGGGATCAAAAAAGGACAACAATCCTTTTATAATTGTTGAAGGCAGCCTCCAAGGTTATAAACATTTGACTTACAGACAACTCATACTTGCCCTTTAATGTTATGCAAATTTGCCCTTATTTTGAAAGGATTGACCCAACCCCTATGCCAAGCCTAATGTCCTCCAGAGAACTCCTACACTGTCTAGAATAGACTGCAAGTGCCCCACAGAGTTGTTAAGACTGTAAGTCTGGCTTTTTAATCATTTTACTGGGGGTTCCATTTTACTGCTTTTCCATGTTAGCCCTTGAGATCAGCTTCTCATAGTAATTCCTCTTTTATCTCTCATCCATCCTCTCTCTTTAAAATCATTTTATTGGGGGCTCATACAACTCATCACAATCCATACATCCATTGTCTCAGGCACATGTGTACGTTTGTTGTCATCATCATCCTCAAAATACTTTCTGCTTGAGCCCTCAGTGACTGACCCCAGGTATTTATGCCTGCCAGATCCTGCCTTCGAAGTTTCCTCTAAAAGAATTCGGGAATCCCATATTCACACTGCCTAATCTATTCTGTATGTGCCCAATGCAGGCTTGCATGCCTTGCTGCTGTATAAACTTACTGTTAAATAAACTCACTCTTTTATTCCAAAGGTTAAATATACCCATCTTCTCGATTTTCCTTAATTGCACAGGCTGCTCCTAAGGACCGTTCGACTGTGGGGCTAGATCCCACATTAAGTGTTCTCATGAGTTCTCTTTCAAGCCAAGGATCTGACCTTCCCAAGTGGCCAGCCTTGTTTTTTCCTGCTGGACAGTTCAGCCTTTTTTTTTCACATAGGCGTTGCTGCCCATTTGTGGTGCCCCAGCTTAGGGCCTCTCAGTCATCCCTAACATCTGCCTTTGCTGCTCTTGAAATTGCCTGCCTTTCCCACTTAGTGGAAAGATGTTACCAAGAAGATGGATGTGCCCTAACTGGCCCCATGTGCTTTTGACTCAAGCATTCCACTGACTCAGTCCCTGTGTTCCTAGGGGACTTTCCTAGCTGCATCCATATCAATAGAACCTCTAGTCTACAGTGAGGGGGAGGGGGAAGAGAATATATTTGATACATTAAGTATTGCCTCTAGTGAGTGAAGACCAGACAAGCTGTGGGATGATACCAAGATCATCATACATGAAGAATGGAGAAGATCATTAAAAGACAGAAAGAAAGGAATGAAGGAACAAAGAAAGAAAAGAAATGGATGTCAGAAGAGACTCTGACACGTAATCCTGAACATAAAGTGGTTAAAACAAGTGGAAGAAAGGATGAAATAGGCTGAGCCCCGGTGGCGTAAGTGGTTGAGTGCGGAACTGCGGCCCGCGGGCTTGGCGGTTCAAATTCAGCAGCACTGGGTAGCACCCATGACCACCAGAGGCAGTGATGTCCACACACAAAAAAACAAAAAATAAAAATAAAAAAATGATGAAGTAGAACTGCTGAACAAGATTTCAAAGGGGAAAGTAATATAATGTAATGTGCAAAAAGACCTGGAGTTAGCAAAGTAGCAGGCAGAACACATTAGGTATTTCTTAAATGGAAATAACTCAAGAAAAAAGCCAAGAAATATTGAAGGGCTTCATGGATTAAATATTAAACGATGCCGAAAGCATCTAGAGAAGATGGGAAGAATACACAAGACCACTGTTCTACAATAATTGGTCAACAGACGTTTTAGGAGGGAGCATGTGATCAAGAACTGATAATAGGAAGAAGAAAGTTTAAACAACACTGAGAAAATGGATGAAAAACATGATTGCAGGAATTGAAGGAAGGCTCATTGAGATGTTTCAACAAGCAGATGCAATCCTGGCAATGATCACTTGTCTGTGCCCAGAAATTTTGAAGACAGATATGCTGCCAACTGACAGGAAGAGGTCTCTATGGGTGCCCAATCAAAAGGAAGGTGATACAATAGGATGTGGACATTGTCTAATATATCAATCAATATGATACAAAATTTTGCTGAATGTGAGGAAGCTGTGGGTAGGGGAGGATATTTGTTTTTTAGGGGAGGGTTTTTTTTTAAGAACTCAAAGTTACTTAGATACTGACAAATTCAGACTTAAAAGGTGGTGAAAATAATGACTAGAAATATTCATATTAGGCCGAAGCTCCAGTGACGCAATCGGTTAGCGAGGTACTTATACGAAATAGTCATTTTGTGAGGGGGGGGGGGACATCACTGCTCTCCGGTGGTGGGAGTAGGAGGCCCAGCCCCTCTGCTGGAATTGAACCTCCGTCCCAGTGGGCCGCAGTCCCGCGCACAACCACTACGCCACCAGGGCTCAGCCCCACGAAATACTCATTTTAACCCGAAATATTATCTATCAATATGTCATTTTACTGGATTGCTTTTAAGCTATCTCCTTTGAAACCTATTTACCTACTCATAAATCAGGATGTAGAGCAAGACTCTTTGCTTCCCATGATCTGGGCCCACCAGTTAACAAGAACATGAAATTGAGGTTTGTGATAATGTTTTTTTTCCCTAACTTTTTAAAATGAGAACTTTGAACCAATATGTAAAGTTTTCTGCAAGCTAAGTCAACCAGGGTCAAGTTACTGTGCAGTGTAAATCAAGGAATTTGTTTTTCTTAAAATTTTGTTGGGAGATCCTAGACTTTAAGTTGGAGATTAGAAAGCTCATCAACTCAAAGCTCATAGGGAATTCTTTTGCCAATCTCTTGGTTGAATGAAGATAAAAGGACCAGGTCAATTGGTACCCTGTAATACAAAGAGGACTGACTTCATCAGGTCAGAAAAGGTATCAGAGAGGATCTATATAGAATAAAAGGTTTTTCATTTTCATTTTTGGAAGTCAAGTTTATTAATATAAGGAAGTTCATCTTACTTTGGACATGGCCTTATTGATTTAAGATAAGCTAATATAAACTCTGGAATCTTAGAGTGAAGTCATTTTAGATCTCAAGTAACCTACTCACATATTTTTGGTTTTGGTGTATACATGCACAAAAAATTTTGCTCATATCTCCCTATCCACATATGTGCTACATCTTTTTACTAATGTTAGTTCATATTTTGCTTGCTTTTAATTATTTCCTACCACAGTAGACCACCTATCAAATCCCTATATTAAATCAAATCCCTATATTAATCTCACATTCTCCTTTGAAATTCTTCAGTGAGTAATTAATTGAACTGATGCTATGGTCCAAGTTTCTGTATTTGGGGCTGAGCCCCGGTGGCGTAGTGGTTGTGCGCGGGACTGCGACCCACTGGGACGGAGGTTCAATTCCCGCTTACAGGAGCAAAGGCTGAGCCTCCTACTCCCACCACCAGGGCAGTGATGCCTAAAAAAAAAAAAAAAAAGTTTCTGTATTTGATTCGGTGATTTTCCACTTCCTACTTCTGTTTTATGTTGTAGAAAGAGCTGATTTCCTTCATGAAATATATATATACATATACATATATATATATATATATATATATTTTGGCATCACGGCTCTCCGGTGGTGGGAGTAGGAGGCCCAGCCCCACTGCTGGAATTGAACCTCCGCGCACAGTCCACTACGCCACCGGGGCTCAGCCCGTTCATGAAATATTTTTATTTGGGACAGAAAGTCACTGTGTCTGGCACATGCTTGACACCTATTAAATGTTTGTTAAATGACTTCATGATGATATCACAAAGAATACAATGAATTTTACATTTTAGTTCAAACACTTCTTGTTCTTGAAATTGGAAACCAGTAATTTTTAAAAAATTTATGACATACTTGAGCATTTGATTGGAATCAAAAGGCTAAACTTCACCTCCTCCACATTTAACCCATTACTACCAATATGTGGTTAACAGAGACCTCCCCATCTCACTAACTTGTCTTCTGGCTCACATCAGATTTGGCCAACATGATTCAGAGACACTGTTTCTAGGCAGTGATATGTTATTTATTTGCCAGAGCAAATTATATCTTGTTACAATGGCTCTAAAGACAAGTTCGTATTTCTCTAGAGAATTTTAACACAACTTCTAGGCTTCTCCAATGAAACCAAACTCGCTGCCATCCCATAGATTCCAACTCACAGTGACACTGTGGACAGGGTTTCTGAGGCAGCGGCTCTCTGGGGACGTGGGAAGCCTTCTTTGTCAAACTGTCGACCTTGAGATTAGCCGCCCAACACAAAACCACCACGTGTCGTGACCAGGGCGCTACTCTTCTTACAGATCTCTAAAGTAGACTAGCTCTTTCCCACCAGGTGCTGATTCTCCTCCTCCTCTGTTCAATCACTAAACCCAAACATTTTAGACAGTAAACATTTCAGCAAAGACTTCTCCCAAACCCAGAACCCTCATTGGAATACACTATGGCGTCCAGAAGAGGAATTTGGCAATTGGTTCAGTGGATCTAATATTCTTCCTGCTCTTCTCACTGGGTCTCTCACAATAAACAAGAACAAACCCTTGCTGTTCTCTCCCAAAGTCCTGCATTCCAGGCTTTTATACCCTTCTCTCACTGCACTTCAATTGACTTCACTGGAGCCAGTATATGGGACCTGCTGTGTTCACAAGCAAAAGACCTGGGTGGTCTGCTTATTAAAGAGAGATTGCTTTAATCTGTCCTCCTACAGGATAATTATGCATCATAACCTTCTCCATTCTTAAACTTATTTACCCCTTATGGATAAGTCTCCCAGGACAGGAACTATGTCATCTTCATCCCTGAGTTCTACCTTGAAGTGAAAACAAATTCCTTTCATATTTATTAAGGCTTTTTAGTCAGATTAATGGTTGTACCGAATACATCAATATTTTTACTTGTTCATATCCTCTCCCCTTGCCCTACGATTGTTCTCATAGGTTTGTTCATCCTCCCTCTTCTTCTCTGGTCCTGAAGGAAAATTCCTATAAAAGTAGAATTATTTGCTTACTGAAATGCTGAGCTATCTCCTCATTTTAGACAATTTTATTGAAAAATCTGAATGTAGGTCTGGGCCCCGGTGGCTTAAGTGGTTGAGTGCAGGACTGCAGCCTGCAGGCTTGGCAGTTCAAATCCAGCGGCAGCTCTCAGGAGCAGCGCTGGGTAGCTCCCATGACCACCAGAGGGCAGTGATGCAAAAAAAAAGAAAAAGAAAAATCTAAAAGTAACTTTTTTGGGGGGCGCATCACTGCCCTCCGGCGGTGGGAGTAGGAGGCCCAGCCCCACTGCTGGAATTGAACCTCCGTCCCAGTGGGCCACAGTCCCGCACACAACCACTACGCCACTGGGGCTCAGTCCCCTGAATGTAACTTTTAAAAAGCATGTAGTGCTTAGTATTCTTCAAAAATTTATAGCAAGAAATAAAGCCTTCCATTTCAAAATTTTGTAGGATTAATTTCAAGGGGTTTCTAAAGCCTTTTACAATATTATCAAATAATTATACTGTTTTGATTTCTGTAAGCTTTAAGTCAGAATCACAACAACTGTAGGGGGGGATGTCTTTTAAAACTATGGTGGCTGCATATCCATCCACATTGTCCTTGGTTTATGGAGAAGCCCTGCTGAGCTAAATTGTATGTTTCTTTCATTTGGTAAAGATTTTTGCTATTTTTTTCCCATTCAAGTGGACTTGCAAGTTCTTTTATTCTCAGATTTTGATCTTCACATTGTTCTTTTGAGCAAAATGTCCTGAACAACTGCCCAGGGAGACACGGAGTACTCTATTCATTTAAATAGTATCAGTTTGAGTTAATTATCTCAGGCATTTCTTTGCTCTCTCTTAAGTGAAATAGATTAGATAATATGTTAAATACCAAATGGAAATTTTATTTACTATAATATTCAATTGTTTACAAGCCCATATTTAGTACATAATGCATATTCTGTGTATTAAATATGCATAAATACTATGTAAATCATGACTTTTACTGAAGAGAACAATAACTGTGATTTCAAAGGGTCATCTTGGGAGCCCGGGTGGCATAGTGGTCATGCATTCAAAAGGTCATACTTTAGTGTACTTCACTATATTTTTATGCTATCATATATATATATATATTTCCCAATGGGTTTATATATGGTTAAAATAAGAAATATACAGAAGATTAGTTGGTAAAACACAAGGTATTTTTCAGGACAGTGAATTATGTTGATACTGTGATGGTGGCAACAGACTTGACACAGTTGCTAAAACCCATAAGCCAGTTGGAGACAAAGTGAACTCTAATGGTCTTTTAGTTCATATCAGTATTGGTTAGTCTTTTGTATGAAACTAGCCTCTGAATGCAAGATGTCCATAATAGTAGAAACTCTGCAGAAGGAAGAGGGAATATGTGGAAACTGTCAATCCTTACTGCATAATTTTTTCTGTACACCAAAAATGGCTTTAGAAAAGCCTCTCTATAAAATACAATAGGCACAAACTTTTTATCTCTTGGCAATCTTGTACATCCTTGAAGTTAACAATTACCTAGGGTAGAATTTATAAAAGGAGTATGACATTCTTGGGAATGAAATCAATATAACACAAATAATACCCAGAGTGTCTAACCCTGCTCCAGTGTCCTAAATCACTCCAGTATGGCAAAGAGATTCCATACATTAAAGCCTTCATACAAATATTACCAGTGACGCTGCTGTAGAAATTGGACTTAGAGATGGACTACGTGAGGGAGGATGATTTCACATCAGGTGGGCCTAAAGGAATCTTCACTAGAGTGTTCAAAGACATGTTCTCTGAAATCTCTGCACTATTAACAATTATATGTATGGACTCCCTGCAAACTGGAATGATTACAGGTAATGGAAAAAGTCAAGAATACTACTCAATTTTTAATGGAAAAGGGAGGAACTGAGGGATCATCGTCTGTTTAGTCTACTTCTTTGAAATACTATGACATTAATCTTTAAAAAGAAACAACAACTACAAAAAGAAAGAAAAAGACCCCCACAATTTAAGGGTCTACAGAGGTAACCAAGTATCTATCATCCAGCATGGGTCTGTGAAAAGCAATCATGCCAAACTTATTTTACATCTTAAACAAGTAAATAGAAATAGGGTATAATAGTAGGTTTGGTTAGAAATATGATCACTGCCTCCCTAGACAAAATTGTGATTTAGGAAAAATTCAATAATCTGTTCCCAGCTTTGCGTAATATATTTAGGATAGTCATACAATTGTATTGCAACATGCATTACAATTCTACAGTTTCACTCATTTACTATTGATCATAAACCATAACTCTTCTTTTGTGAAAAGTTACTAAGACCTCTAAACTTGATTTAAGCCACAAGCATACAAAAAATAAAATAAAATAAAAATCTACTATCATCAGGCAGAATTCTAACTTAAAATGTGCTCAGTTTATCATATTGAAAAAAAGTGTACCAACTATTGAAGATAATATATCTACTAATAAATAAGCAAGTGTAAAAAAAATCAACTACCATTAAATCAGTTCCTCCTCATAGCAAACCTATATAGAATTTCCAAGGCTGTAAATCTTTATGGGGACAGAAAGTTTTATTTTTCTGTCTCGAAACAGCTGGTGGGTTCTAGCTGCTGACATGTGGTAACCAACCCAATGCATAGCCAACTATGCTACCATGGTTCCTTTAGAACTACAAGCATAACATATTTTAGTATATACCTACCTACTTGCATATCACCAATCACTTCTCCCACTTCATTATATTAAATACCCTTTCTCCAGGCAGATTCCATACTTTCCTTGTCTTTAAAATTATTCAAAATCCAGTCCGAGCCACTTTAAAACTTTACCCTTCTATTTAAAATCTTCTCCATCACTGACCACAAAAACTTGAAATGGAGAGGAAAGTACATTAGTTAGATTTTATGTCAACTTGAACCTGTGTGAAAGTGCACAGAGTCCTACCTATCAGTCAAGTCACAGCCTAGTAGGGAGTGTGATCTTTTTATAAGAGAGCCAGTGAGACCTCTGTGTCTCTCTAACCTTTCACATTTTTCCATGTTTTGGTTATTTGTTTCTCTAGTTGGCATTGGGAGGTCATCGTGTTCTTACTACTTCTCACCTTGCTTCCTTTTCTAAATTCTTCAAGGAACCTAAAAAGGCTACACTACAACAGTTCTCTGAAGAGAAAACCCTGATTTCTTACTGCTATCATCTCTCTAATACACATAGTTCAGTTTGCCTTTTGGGTAGAACACTGAAGAGGCAGGTCAAGCCCCAATATCTTCCTGGTACCAGTTGAGCTAGAAGAAATTTTTGCATCATCCCTTAGGTATCAGTTAATGTCTTTGTCACAAGGAACAAGCTTAGGCCTATCAATGATCTTGTCATAACAGGAGAATGTCAAGCCAGTCAGATTTGCAGCTGAATTTTAAAAGGTCAGCTGGGGATCAACACAACTACTCAGGGGATATGGTGATGGAGTTGGAGACTGAGGCCAGTGGCCTGGAGCAGGCTGCTAAGAAGCCTCGGGAAAGCATGTGTGTGGTGCAACAGACCTAGAAAGAGTGACTAACTATATGGAGGAGAAGGAGATCCAGAATTCCAAACTGGAGACAGCCATGTGATTGGAGACAGACCATCAAGGGAACAGAGAACCAAGCAGGAGCTGGAGAAAAGACAGAAGATCTGGGGCTGACAATGACAGAGGTGGAGCTCTCCAGAGTAGCAGCCGGGGGGAGCTTGTGGGAGCCTGTGGTGGTGTGGTCAAGACTCATATTGCCCTCACCACCTGATTTGTGGGGATCACAGATGAATTTATTGCAATAAAGATACTTTTTTCTTTTTTAAAAAAGGGGGAAGGGTTGGGTTAGCTCAGTGCTCTTCGTATAAGGGAGGGGTGGTATGGGGAGTGGCACTAATCAACATAACATGGAGCTACATTTGACCCCCACTTCTGTAGGTGATTGTGGCAATCACCAATCTGGTGTCAGTTGAGGATTAAGAGTGTAGGGGTGGAGTCTAGCTTGTCAATCTGGAGATAGCCAATGAGAACTCAGTGTGGGCATGACTTTCTCCCGAGAATTCTGGGAAATCTGGCCGTATTCCCCCTTGGAGGTGACAGACTCACGACTCAGTTCCTTGTCCTGACAAGACACTAGGCTGACTCCCTGTGAGACATCCCGGGTAGAAGCCACATGAGTTACCCTGATGAAACAAGACCTCTGAAGCCAGAAAAGCCATGTAGAGACTCCTGCCAGTGCAGAGATGTTTGAGAAGCCCCTGCCAGCACTGAGATGCTTACAATGCTACTAGATCCTAAACTTTTTTTACTCACTGGCTTGTGATTGTCCTGCATTTGACGTCATTGCATGTGCCTCGTGGATCTGAAGAAGACTTTATGGACTGGTATCAAACATATGGGCTAATATCAGACTTATGGGCTTGGACTGGGTTGGGATACTTTCTCAATGTTCCATTCCTCTTGTATATAAATCTTTCCCTTATATACATATGTGTGTTTATGAATTTGTTAGTTGACCTGGACTAACACAGTCATGATGCCCAAGTCAATCATCTCACCTACCTTTTTTCCATTTTCTATTATCCCTTCAAGGAGGCCTGGTGACACTGCCAGGTAAGCACTGAAAGATGAGGTTATCTGCTCCTATAAAGATTTATAGTCTCATAAACCTTATGAATTGGTTGCTATGAAACAGAATCAACTTGGTGGTAGGGGATTTGGTTTGAGGTTTGTGTTATTACTATTTTTAAGCACTGGGAGAGATTCTTTATCTACTGGAGTGCCCCAAAAGTTAATTACCAAATGACCTGGGTCCATTTTGGCCTTACCTTCTTTTTTTTACTTTCTTTTGTTTTTTAATTTCATTTTATTGGGGGCTCTTATAGTTTATTTCACAACCCATACATATATCCATTTTGTCAAACATATCTTTACACCTATTGTCATCATCTTTTCCAAAACATTTTCTTTCTACTTGACCCCCTGGCATCAGCTCCTCATTTCTCCTTTCCTCCCTCCCCCATGATAATTTTTTAAAATCATTTTATTGGGGGCTCTTACAATTTTTATTACAGGCTGAGCCCCGGTGGCATAGTGGTTGTACGCGGGACTGTGGCCCACTGGGACGGAGGTTCAATTCCAGCAGTGGGGCTGGGCTTCCTACTCCCACCATCGGAGAGCAATGATGCCCCCCCCAAACAAAATTTTATTACAATCCATACCTCCATCCTTTGTGTCAAGCACACTTGTACATTCTTTGCCATCATCATTTTCAAACCATTTCCTTTCCACTTTAGCACTTGGTATCAGCTCCTTGTTTTTTTTTTTTGTTGTTGTTGTTGGGGGGCATCACTGCTCTCCAACGGTGGGAGTAGGAGGCCCAGCCCAGCTCCAGCTCCTTGTTTTTTTCCCCTCCTCTCCCTCCCCTTCCTTTTCTCCTTCCCTCACCCTTGATAATTTATAAATTATTCTTTTTTTCCCCATGCTTTACACCGACTGCTTTCTCATTTTACCCACTTTTCTGTTGTTCATCCCTCTGGGATGGGGGCCATATGTGGATCATTGTGATTAGTTTCCCCCTATGCCCCTCCCCACTTCCTTTACTCTCCTAATATTGCTGTTCCCCTTATTGGTCCTGAGGAGTTTCTATTCTGGATTCCCTGTGTTTTGATCTCTTATCTGTACTAGTATACATGTTCTGGTCTAGTCAGAATGGTAAGATAGAATTGGAGTCATGGTAGTGGGGGCGGGGGGAAGGAAGCATTAAAGAACCAGAAGAAAGTTGTGTGTTTCAACAGTACCATACTGCACCCTGACAGGCTCTTCTCTTCCTTTTGACAGGTGGGTTTCCAATTGAATATTAATAGACTTTGGGTCTCCATTCTGCTCTCCCCCTCATTCTCTTTGATATGCTTTTTGTTTGTTTTGGGTCTTTGATGCCTGATACCTGATCCCATCAACACCTCATGATCACACAGACGGGTGAACTTCCTCCATGTGGACTTTGTTGCTTCTCAGCTAGATGGCTGCTTGTTATCTTCAAGCCTTTAAGACCCTAGATGCTATATCTTTTGATAGCTGGGCACCATCAGCTTTCTTCACCACATTTGCTTATGTACCCATTTTGTATTCAGTGATCATGTCAGGGAAGGTGAACTTCACAGAGTGCCGTGTTTGTAGAACACATTGTTCTTGCGTTGAAGGAGTACTTGAGTGAAGGCCCAAGATCCATCTGCTACCATAATGATTTATAAATAAATAAATTTACATTTGAATATAAATGTATTTACATATATACATGACTGTATTTAGACCTCTTATAACTGTCCTATGCCTCCCACTTCTTTCCTCCATTTCCTTTTACTTTCCTCCCACTCCACTATCATATTTGGCCTTCATTTGGATTTTGGTAATTCCTCTCAGCTACATTGCCTTTGATTAAGCGTCACTCTGCCCCCTCACTCCCTTCCCCCCCCCCAACCCCGCTCCCCCAGCATCCTACGCTCTCCTGCGCCATCACTTCTTCTTCCCCTCTTGTCCCTGGGTTTGTTGTCATCCTCCTCCTTTTCCTCCATCTTACTCAGTCCCATTGTTCTCTCCTCTGGATTCTCTCCACCTATCTTGTCCAGATAGACACACAGAGAAAAACATAAAAGAAAAGAAGACAAGGGCTGAGCCCCAGCGGCCTAGTGGTTGTGTGCAGGACTGCAGCCCACAGGGCTGACAGTTCAAATCCAGTAGCAGCTCTCCAGGAGCAAGGCTGGTCTTCCTACTCCCACCAGGGCAGTGATGCCACACACACACACACACACACAAAACAGCCCCTAATTTAACAAAGAAAAAAAAAACAGAAACAGAAAAACCAACAGCAAAACCTGGAAAACCATCAAGTGGATCCAGGTCTGTTGAGTTGTTTTTTGTTTTTTTTTTTTTTTTAGGCATCACTGCCCTCAGGTGGTGGGAGTAGGAGGCCCAGCCCCACTGCTGGAATTGAACCTCCATCCCAGTGGGCCGCAGTCCCACGCACAACCACTACACCACCGGGGCTCAGCCCGGTCTGTTGAGTTTTATGAGTGTTTTCCAGGCAAGTCCACTGAGGTGCCACACCCTGGCCCCCAAGTCCGCCTTTGGCATTCCTTGGGGACTTTGTTGCTTTGCTCCCTTTGCTGCTCTGCTGTCCACCCTTAGTGGTCACTCCAGTGTGGGGGTGGGGGGTGGGCGGTGTCAGATCAGAGCAAGCATATTGTATAGAGCCAGCCCTCTGTGTGTGGCCATCGTGACCTCCCTTTCCAGCCCCAGCCCCTGCTCTTCACTCAAAGGGAGGCTGCCTCCAGGCACCATACAGCACACTGCTGACACACCCCACTGGGACCTTGGGCCCTCAGGGCCTGAGCTGCCACTGGGCCAGCTCCTGGAAGTAACCTTGAGGTCATAACATCTGTAACCAGCACAAACCCTCTTCCCCATCCTTTTACATCTCTGTTCTCTGGGACTCCTAGGAGTCAGTTACCTGGCCCCCCTTGAGTAGTTGCCTATTTTTAATCTTTTCCTGTTTTCTGCTTATCGTTGAAAACTTTCTGAGATATTTGTCAACTTTTTAAAAATTCCTGCTTGTTAAGAATTGAGAGAGCGGCTTCCCTGCTCTCACTCTGGGGCCTCAGAACCTGCCCAGTAGTTCAAGATGCTCCTGTACCCCTTTCTCCTTTCCCGTCCCAAAAGTCCTTCCGCACCTCAATAAGGTATATATATAAAAAAAGATCTGCGCGGGACTGCGGCCCACTGGGTTGGAGGTTCAATTCCAGCTCCTAGGAGCAAAGGCTGGGCCTCCTACTCCCACCACCTGAGGGCAGCGATGCCTGAAAATAAATAAATAAATAAAGATCTGCGTGTCGATGGTGCTGTGAAGTTGGCTCTGACTCGTAGCAACCATACGCACAATAGAACGAAACACTCCTGGTTCTGGGCCATCCTCGAAGGGGCTGTTCTGCTTGAGCCCACTGTTGGAACCATCCATCCGATTGGAGAGAGTCTCTCTTTCCAGGACTTTCTTCTTTACCACACATGGTGTCCTTTTCCAGGGACTGGTCTCTCCTGATAGCACTTCCAAACCGTGTGAGACAAAGTCTCTCCATCCCCACTCTTAAGAAGCATCTGGCTGTACCTCTTCCAAGACAGATTTTCTTTTTGGTTCTTTTGGTGTCCTTGGTACTTTCAATATTCCTCTCCAGCGCCATGATTCAAAGACATGGATTCAGGCTCCCTTTGCCAGCACATATACCACATACATGGATTCGTCAGGGGTCTTCCTGATTCATTGTCCCACTTTGACCTCGTGAGGTGATTAGAAATACATTGCTTGGGTTAGACACATCATCCTCTTCAAAGTGACGTCCTTTTTCCTCAATACTTTAAAGTGGCCTTCCGTGGTAAAGTTGTCCAGTGCAATAGGTGGTTTGATTTCTTGCTTGTTGCTTCCTTGAGCATTGATGGTGGATCCAAGCAAATTGCAGTCCTTGAGAACTTTAATCTTTACTGTTTACTTTGATGTTTGTTGATTCAGGTGTGAGGATTTGGGACAAGTTCTCTAAGTCCTCTTCCTTTCAGTAGGCAAAACTGCGCATTGTGTCATACGCACATTGCAGGTTAATATGCCTTTCTCTTATCCTGATGCTACATTCGTATGCCTATCATTCAGGTTCTCAGATTATTTGCCCAGTTATTTAGATTAAATATGATAAAAGAGCACAACCCTGTTGCACACCTTTTCTGATTTAAGCCATGTGTTTTTCCCCCCATGGC
>PVJH01028862.1:0-26791 GCA_004026705.1 Nesogale talazaci | reverse complement strand
AGATATTTGAAGGTGAGCAAGTTTAAATGGGACTACATATTTAGAGATAGCTCATTTTTCTGTTCAAATTAAATGAGATACAAAACAAGATGATATATAACTTTACACCGACGATGAAATCCTAATTTAAGAGAATAAAATAATATTCAAGTGGGTTCGGTGAGAATGAAGCTCTCATTTACTGCTGGAGAGTCTGTAAATATGTACAACCAATGTGAAAATAAAAATGATACAACTGAGAAGAAATACCACATATACTTAAGTATAAGGTGACCCAAATATAAGATGAGGCACCTGATTACCACAAAAACTGGGAAACTTATTGGCTCAATTATAAGTCTACAATGGGAAATGCAGCAGCTACTGGTAAATTTCAAAATAAAAGTAGATACCAATAAAATTACATTAATTGAGGCAGCAGTAGGTTTAGTGTTTTTCAATATTTTTTCAAAGAAAAACAGTAAACTAGCTCTGTAAGTGGTAAAGAGGGTCAACAAAAACAATATGTTATCAACAATAACTTTAAAAGTACAAAAAACTTAGCTTAATCAGCAGCCAAGCTAAAACACAAGAACTAAAATTCTTCGAAACTGGACTCGTCCAAACAGTCTCAGCTTTAGCTAATATGAGGTTATCAGCATTGACATTGTCATCCTCACTGAGTTTGCAGTCACCACCATCACTGCTGTCACTCTCACACAAAGCTCTGTCTTCACTGCCACGCACAGCATTACTAACGCCACATTTCTTGAAGATATGATGCACAATGTCCTCTGGAATGTCTTCCCATGCATCATGAACCTACTTTGCTACCAATTCTATTGGGTTTCATCAGATTTCCAACTTTGGTCATTTGACCAGGGGACATTCACCCATGCCACATCTTTCGCACCCGGTCTTTATAAGGTCTATTTAAACACACATCTAGGGGCTGCAATACAGATTTAAGCCTACCTGGAATAACGGCCAAAGTAACTTGAGAAGACTTTGGCAGTTTTTTTATGTCTTTAGATGTGTGGGCAGCCCTGTTCAGAATGCATAGCAAAAACCCCACCAGTCAAAAAATGGATAAAAATACTTTGGGACATACACACTGTAGAATATTTATGATTTGCCATAAAGCGATGACAGCACAAAGCTCCTAATGTCATGAATGGATCTAGAAAACATTATGCTGACTGATATTAGCCAATCACAAAAAGATAAACATTACGTGAAAGCACAACTACAGAGACAAACTACCAGTTAGTTCCAAATTGCTGACTTGCAGTTGGCAGCCTAACCGTTATGCCACCAGAGCTTCTAGTCTTTCTTGCTCCTTGATTTTTAGATTGTAAAAAGAACAATTTAGGGAAAAGACTTATTCATTGGAAAATCCAGGATAAATTTAGTTTACCACGTAATTTTTTCTAAAGTCTAGAGAAATGCTTCCTAATTAGATAGATGATAGATATAGGTAGATAGATAGATGATAGATAGATTGACTGATTGATAGATAGAGGAGAGAAAGATAGTTTTTGTTCTGTTTTTTATTTTTAAGGATGAATTATGTGCAGCTGTTATCATCTTGGACATGAGCTAGTATTCCATTAAGATATCAATCAACTACATTTTAGTTAGCAAGAGTGAAGTGAAGGAATGCAGTCTTGGAGAACAGATGCCATTAATATAATTTACAAAACAAAGGGAACAAGACACCATGGGTAGAAAGCAGTGGAGCCCCATTATCAGATTTAGAGTGAAACCCAGAAGATTCATCCTCCATGATTCTTAATGGGATGAATAATAATACATAATACAACATGTAGCCAGGAAAGGAAAAACAAACAAATAATCTGACAGGCAAAGGGAATCTGTTTCTTATGCAATAAATTAAAAATGTAAAATATGCTGTTCTTGTTTTCAAGGGAATGCAATACATGGGAGAATAGATTCTTTGATTCCAGCCATGGTCCAATGCTCAGTGGGATTGGAAGAGGTTGGTTCAACAATGCCAATTCCAGCTTGTTGGTCCCCACTGCAGGACAGGCTGTTCATTGTAGAAGAGAGAGACGAAGCTGCTCAAGGCAGGGCAGGGATCCCAAAAACATATCAGGAGGAATACCATGGAGTATCAGACCACACATTCCAACCCCTAATAACACTTTAAGTGATCCTCCACCGAAGGGCATGCATTTGGCTTCCTCTTGCCCTGGGCTGCCTTTCCTGATATCAGTGCCCAGTCATCAGAGAAAAAACTTTGACCTGATGAATTCTCATATTTTCACATCCTCTTTCATTCTATGCTTTGGTTTCCAAATGAGGACAATTGACAAAATAGAACCATTTCTGCTTGGCTTTGAGCTTGGCAACCAAATAACCCTGGCAAGGCTAGGCCCATGCATTTACTCTCCCTCACATCATCGGCATGCAAAGTTCCAAGACACAAATTTGTTTCTCCTGCAGTTTTATGACACTTCAACTGCCTGATTATCCCACTTTATGGCAATTTGCATCATTATGGGCCTGCGGCAAATGAAACAAATTGCTATAAAATGTTGGGAAAATCCTAAATCATGGCTGTGTCTGGACTGCTGACTGATGACACTGGGGTTGGATTCAGATGGCTTGGTTCATTTTGCTACAAATAGTCATGCAGGTCTTACTGGGTGCCACTGGCTCGCGTATCAGCCTGCGTGGTGACTACCAAATGAGGCAAACTAATAGAATTTTTTTCCAATGCACTAAGCAAGCCTTCAGTAAAGAAAAACACATTGATTCTGAAGTTGTTTACTACCAACTAAATAGAACCCCTATAGCTTTTCCCATGCAACCCACATTACAGCTAAATTAACAGCCCTCATACATACCCATTCTACTAGTGTCAGATAAAAGTGCTTACACCATAAGGAAAACAAGTTGTCTCAGACTAAATCTTGATACAAAAGATTATCTTTGTCATATAACTGCATAGCCATCAAATGTTGTAATGTCAGGCATAGACAAAAATTTAAAGAACAAAAAGCACTGAAAGGTCATAAACAATTGTAATCCTCAGCAGGATTTAAAGTAGTATATGTTAGGGTTGCCACAATGCATAGGAACCTAATAGACACACAACAATGAGAAAGGTTCAGGGGAAATGACAATTTTCGTCATTATTACGGTCCTTGTGAAACACAGTCTTGACTCTGCTTTTACTTCTGTGTTGCACAGCCTACCAAGCCCTAAGCCATCCTCAGTAATCTGACATGAGCACATGTAGTGGCTGCTTAACTCTTCTTACATATCTGGATAACTCTTGTGAATTCTATTGTCATCTATCACCACCTGTCTGTGATGGCCTGCATGTTGCTGTGAAGATGGAAATATTTCAAATATAAGCAGGGTCACTGTGATAGGCAGGTTTCAGTTGAGCTTGCAGGTGAAGACAGAGTAGAAAGAAAAATTATCCATCTACTTTGGAAAAGTAGCCAATATAATACCTATGGATGACAATAAATTATTGCTTGGTTGACTTGTATCAGGCATGTCATCTGAAACTGTCAATAACTAGAGAAAAACATCATGTTCAGTGAAGTAGAGACACAAGAAGAGACAGATACCTTCAGTGGGATGGATAGTCAAGATAACTGCAAGCATAGACTCTAATATGTTGGAAATTATGAGGATGATACATGGTTCTCTCTATAGTACGTATGTTTGCCACGAATCAGAGTCAACTCAACAGTATCTATCTATCTATCTGCCTATTTACTATTGTCATTAAAATCAAATATATGAACATCTTCTAGATATAAAAAGAAGCCTAATAAGCAGATTTATAGTCCTGGGAATGAGTTCAAAATCATGACTGACAAACTGAATCAAGAACTTAATATCCAGACAATTGTAAAGATTCTAGAAAGCAGGACACTTTCATGCTGCCTGGATTTACTTCATAAAGCACACACTCATGCACATGTTCTATATAATTTTTGATGGAAATAAAGATCACTTACATTAATAGCTGTCATTTATTGAGCATTTCATGTACCAAGCCCTGCACTAAGAGGTTTAAATGCATCGTTTGATTTAATCAGCCCAACCCCTCAATTAGCCCATTTATGGATGAGTATAATGCTTAGAGTGGACAAACGACTTCCTCAAGAATGGGTGGTATAAATGGCAGGAGAGAATCTGAGCCCCAATCTAGCCTCACCATGAATCCCCTACTCTCCGCCACTAAGCCACACAACTGTGTTGTAAAAATATACTTATCTGCTAAATTAACATTATTATTAATCCAACAATAAGCTCCATAAGGATAAAAGATCCTTGCATAATTCTAACAAGTATCACACATTTGGCTTCACCTGGGTGATTTTATGACTCATTAGTCCAGCCTTTTTTCCCTTTCTACCTCATTTGTTCTTTTCTTTCTCAGTCTCATTTGCTAGAGAAAGTTTCACGTTCTCTCACTACAGAATTTTTTTTTAATCCTAGTCTTCAGTTTTCTTCCTTTTGGAACTTGATCATTTCTAAGGCCATAAATTTTATACCTGATAAAGGAAGATCAAACACTAAGCAACTTAAAATCCTTGGGTGCGCACCATTTACAGCAATTCTAAGACATGTTATTTGAGTCACAAAGAATTGTGTATATTTCAAGACTATAAATATTTATTCTGATTTTTTTCCTTAGATTTTACATGTATTATAATCCTTTTGGTTTCTGAACAAGAAAGTATAATTTTTTTTCAGAAATCTGCATTGTGTTGAATCAGGGATCTGATTTGCAATTTCTCTAGCACATCTCAAGTATATAAGTCTGAGATTCTGGGTAGTGCAGAGAGTTAAGTGATCAACTATTAGGGGAAAGAGTTGCCGGTTCTACCTATGTAGTAAATCCTCAGAGGAGGGACTTAGCTGTCTGCTTTGGAAAGACCACAGACTTCAAAACCTTGTACGGCAGTTCTCCTCCACACACACGAAGTGACATCAGACAGAATCAAGTTTAACCACAACTAACAACGTAGTGCACATAGTCATTGAAACATCACTTGGGGCATTTATTACCTATTCAACCTGCTATTTGAAAGGAGTGTCACTGAGCTAAAAAACCTGTAGTAACAACTGAGTTTGGGGTTGACTTCATACCAGTGACTGTGGGAGAATAATGGAGCTGTCTGTTCCCATTCATAGTTTCTGCCTTGGCTACCCTATACAGGTCACTGTCGTTCTATGGCAGTGGGATTGGGATTAAACCAAGAGGTTGACAATTTTCAGGCTTAATTTGTATTTTTCAGCTGTAGTTTTATCATGACTGAGACCCTGCCAATTCTACAAGAAACTATGTGCCATAGATATGCACGGTGGGAATCAGATGAGTCACAGGTGTCCATTCTTACTTTCAACTCAACAAATGTGTAGTGAAGATCCAAAGGGACGGGTTGGGATTGTTTCCTACAAAAACAAAAACTGAAACCCTAACTCAAATCTGTTTGCATTCAAATGTCTCTATCCAAGTACCTACTTTAAGAAATAAGATTCAAATTCATGAAACCTTCCTTCTGGGTTGGAGGCAACATTCATCTACTAGCTTGCAGAAGGAATGCTCAGTCACATGATGTGAGGCTCCAAGAATAATTTAAAACCTACTCTTCTTCCCTCCACGACTTGACCTATAGCTTAGTATTGATTTTCAGCAATCTTTAATTTGACTTTATCTATACAATTCCTACCTTCAATTTTTCAAAGAATCCAGTCCATCAACCAGTTTTATTAGAACTATCCAAGGAAGCAAAGAAAAAAAGCCTATCTACTGTACAGAAGAAGTACAGTATATGGGTTAAGAATGACTAAATATCTTTGAATCAACATTATAAATCTTAGTTTTAAGAATTATAAATTAAAAATAAATAAAATAAAAATAAAAAGAATTATAAGTTAAAAATGACACATTGAGAAAATGAAACATTCCATGCAAATTCCTTCATATAAACGAGGGAAACATTAGTAGAATACACCTATTCAGATTGCTGTGAAGGTTAAATGTAAACTGGTGAAATTTGAATGAATTTATCTGTAATGGGCTTCTGCAGGAATCAATAAGTCATCCTGATTCATTCTCCATTTATAGAGGAAAGTATTTATTTTCTACGGACAAGGCTGAACAGAAATGGGAATCATTTGAATGAGGTGAAGTATAGCTTGCTAAGATTGCCTCCTTTTACCTTATTCCTTCTGAAGGTTTGAGCATTAGAAAGTTCAAAATATAAAGCTACCAATATCTCAGCACATCCCCTCCCCCCCTAAAAAATCTTTGAGCATCATTAAGTATCCACAAGGGATACTAAAAATTTGAACCATTCCAGTGCTAGGATTATGTCTGGAAAAGCACTTAGAAAGAAAAGCTGTATGAGAATTGGACCACACATCATCTGCCAGGATATAAATACATGAAAATGTGGTCAGAAAAAAAAAATTCTCTTATTTCCCCAGTGAAATAAATAACCAAAACACAAATCTGATCATCTAAAGAGACGTGGAGGAAGTTAATAATTGAGACCTAACTTTACGATTTTTTTCATTAAAGAGCAATCCCTTATATAAGTTAAATGGTTTACAAGAGTGAAAATTCTCCCAAAGAGTTTAGATTAGAAGATAAACTCTGGAATTTCAGCTGTCCCTTTGAGACCATGTCCATTCACGTTTGCCATACAGAGCCTGCAATGCAATTGGAACAGATTTGTGACTACGGCCTTAGAAAACACACCACTAAACTTTGGAACCTCCTCACTAGGGATTTGTAAATATAGCTTGAAAATGAAGGGCAGCAGGGGTTCAGTGTTAGAATTCTCACCCTCCCCATAGAAAGCCCAGGTTCAATTCCTACCCAACATGCTTCCTGGTAGCCATCATTGGTTGCTGGTGTTGCCTACAGTAGTTGGAAGTCTTCCCCATTAAGGTGGACACGGAAGAAAGACCTACCACGGCATTTCCCCAAATTCAGCCAATTAAAATTCCATGGTTGTTCTGATTTGGAGGACAGTTTAGTGACAGCTACCAACAATAAGGAATTAGCTTCTATGGGACTTATATATCCTGTAATTTTGGTTCCTTCAGTAGGTGGTACATAAATGTGGGACAGAAGGTCATAGGAGTCCATCATAAAAACTGTTTGGTGGCCCTGGGGGCTAGGCCATCTGAAGGTTGGAGTCTATCGAAACCCTTGTAGCCAAGTGGATGCTGACTCCCAGTGGTTCTGTAGAATTGAGGAGAGCTGCACCAGATGCTGTGTCTTTATTTCCTACTGCTGTCTTTACAATTTAACAGAAACTTAGTGACTTGGAGCAAAAAAGAAATTTATTCTCTTAAAATTTTGTTAACCAGAAATCTGAAATACAGTTTAGGAGGACAAAGTCTAGGTGTTTCCTGAACAGATTCCTCATGGAGACACTCACAGATCATCTGTTTCCCTGCCTGTTTTAGCTTCTAGATGGTGTCCTACTCCTTAGCCTAACACAGTAATGCACAAAACATAATAATGCCTCTTCTTTGTCTGCTTTCACCACCACCGTATCACCCTCCTGTGGCATCATTGCAGTTCTCTTGCACTTTTTATGGCATTAGCACCTGAGAGAATACTCTCCTCATCTCAAGACCCTTCTTTTAGCCCTCTTGTCATTGTGAGATGCTGTTGAACTGGTTCTGACTCCTCGGAATCTGATACACAACAGAAAGAAACACTTCCCTTCCCGATCATTGTTGCAGCCACTTGTCAATCCAACTCGAGAGCCTTTCTCTTTTTCGCTACCCCCTCGCCTTTACCAAGAATGATATCCTTCTGAAGGAACTGGACTCCAGTATATTGGAGATGAAGTCTCACCAAACTTGTCTCTAAGTATCATTCTGGGTGTATTTATTAAAAAAAGACAGATGTTTGCAGTGTTGTCAGTCCATAGTACTGTGAATATTCTTGGTCACCACCATAGTTCACATGCGTGTATTTTTCTTTGATCTTCATTATTCAATGTTCAACTTTCACATACATAAGAGGCAACGGAAAACACCATGGCTTGGGCCAGGCACATCTTAGTCCTCAAAGTAACATCCTTGCTTTTCAATACTTGAATGAGGTCCTGTGCAGTAGATTTACCTAATGCAGTGCATCTTTGATCTCCTGTCTAACTAGCTTCCATGAGCACTGTTTGAATTCCAAGGACGTTGAAATGCTTGACAATTTTGAACTTTTTTCTATTTATCACGATTGTACCTATTGGGCCCGTTGTGAAGATTTGGACTCTCATTACATTGATTTGCAATCTATACTAAAGATTGAAATCTTTAATTTTCATCAGCAAGTACTTCAATTCCTCCTCACTTTCAGCAAGCAAGGTTTGTAATCTGTATATTGCAAGTTCTTGATAAGCCATCCTCCGCTCCTGATGCCGCATTCTTCTGCATACAAGTCAGATTCTAGGATTATTTTTTCAGCATACAGATTGAACATCCTGGCAGGAAGATACAAATTTTAAATGAAAAAATTTAATATTGTCAAATTAGTCATCTTTTCTTTGAGGATATTTGATTGTGATTCTAAGGAAACCTCTCAATCAAGGTCATAAGAATATTTCTGTCAATTTAATTTTTTTTAATTTTCACATTTGAGGGTCTTTACTTTTGAGCATGATGTGAAGTAAATAGTTATTTTAATTTATTATATATGAATATCCAGTTGCACGAGCCATAGTCATTGAACTCATAATTGTTGAACTCATAAATTGTAATGTTTCCTCTGTTACAAATCATATTCCCACATGAACATGATGCTTTTATTCAGATTTCTAATTTTTCTCATTAACTGTTTTTGTATCAATACAAAACTACTTTAGCTACTACAGGTTTATGTCAAGCCTCTATATATGATATTTTAAATGGCTCTGCATTCTCATTAAAATGCTTTAGTTCTTTTCTTATTTTCTAATGTAAATTTCTATTGGCTTAAGTTATAAAACAAACTATGATGTTTTTATAGATTAGCCATAGAATTCATATCAATGAATTTAGTCACTTGTTCTCATTATAGCATCAAGTCATTCATTCATGAATATGGTGTATCTCTCCATTTATTTACACCTTATTTTACATTCTTTACAGTACCCCTGGTAGCATACTGCTCCTACAAACTGAGCTGCTAACCACAAGTTCAGTGTTAGTGCACAAACCCACCAGTGTCTTCATGGGAAAATGACAAGGTTGTCTAGTCCCCTGAAGATTTAAAATCTTGGAAACCCAAATGGACAATTCTACTCTGTCCTACAAGATCTCTCTGATGTGGGATCATAATTTGACTTTAGTATTGATATTTTATAATGAATTTAAATTTTTACTCCATAAATAGTATCCTAATGCCCAACTGTTCCTAAATATCTGAAATGTTATATTAGTTTTAAGAATTTTAACTGCATTTTCAATTGCCCCTTTTTAATAAAATTCTACTGACATATACATATACATAGATATTATAACCAAAATTCTTACTGAACCCCCTCATTATTATTTCTAACTGAAATTAGTTTATAGATACATATAAAAGTTTCTATATAAAAACAAAAATTGCCATATCACCATTAAGCATAATATTTGCTGTATTTACTGTAGTTCATCGAGTTAAAAAGGTCTTTTGCACTGATTTGTGTACACCAAAGATATATTTTGAAGGCCTACACTCTGTACCTATGAATGTGATCCTCTTTTGAAATAGACACTTGTTATTTCAGTGATGAAATATCAGAGTGGATTCTAAATCTAAATCCTTCTAAGAGATGTCTTACAAAAACTACAGAATGACAAGTGACGCCTAAACTGTGGGAAAGCAGATGTCATGTGAAGATCCTTCTTCAAGCCCAAGCAATGCCAAGGAACTCATGTGGTTTCCAACAAATTAGAACCTCATCCTTACAGCTGAGTTCTTGACTCGCAATTCTAGCCTTCAAAAAGTGAGATCCTGAATACCTTGTTCTTTAAAGCCACCTGCTTGTACTGTCGGTACAGCTACTGGTACGGGAGCTTTGCTAAGAGATGGCATGGGTAAGCACTGAATGTAAACAAATGGTTTTCTTACATTTGTTAGTTTATATTATTTCCCCATTAGTTTGTTAATGAGGCAAATTACACTGATTTTTTTTAACAGTTTAAATTTTTATTTTTATCAGAGTTAAAGGGGGGCATACTTTGAAGAGTAAATCTTTGTAATTATTGCCTGGGGAACACCTCCTTATAATTTCCTCATCCTTACTGATGCTTTTGGTCTTTGTTCCTAGACCTCTCTGTTTCATGTTTGTGTTATTATTTCTTCCTTTTCTAATATTAATCATCTAGGAACCCTGCACTATATGACCATCAAGTAGCCTTGGGGGCAGAGTGGTCACATGATTATCTGCTAACTAGAAGGTCAATAGTTGAAACACACTAACCACCCTACTAGAAAAAGGAGTAGCAGTCTGCTTTTGTAAATCTAAATTTTTGTAAATCTAAATTGGAATCCATATGGGGCAGTTATACTCTGTCCTATAGGGCTGCTATGTTTCAGAATTGACTTAATGGTAAGAGTTTATATACAACTACCATTTCATTTCCAGTTACTGTCAAGTAGATATATTGTCCCTCCTCCATCATTTTAATAAATGTATATTCTTACTTTAGTTCCATAAAAATTCCGTGTTTATGTTATTATGACGGTGCAAGAGTCATTCACAGCTGAACCATATAATAAACTATGATCATTTTTCTTTTACCGATGACTTTATTTCCCAGCATACTGTCTTGTTTATCATATGTTGCTTTCTATGAATTCACAATTAGTTGAAGACCAAACTCTTCACCAACTATATAAAATGCCTTTGGAGATGATCAGATACTACAGGAATTCTATCAATTTTATCTTCTTTATTGGAAGAACCCCCCCCCCCTAAATTTTCAGACATGCTTCGATTCTGATGCTTCCATGCTAGGCTTGATGTAATGACCCTCTCACATCTTGAACCCTCGATGTCTCTGGGTGGCACAAAAGTCCTTGCCCTCTGCTACTGACCTACCTGTTGATGGTTCGATCAGTACAAGGAAAAGACCTGATTATCCGCTTCCATAAAGACAATAGCTAAGAGAAGCGTATGGGGTCAGCTCTACTGTGTAGCACATGACCAGCACATAGTACACAGCATCACTGGAAAAGCATGGGTGTGGGTATTCGCTTTGATATCCTGGATGCCTTCATTATTTTAGATCGTTCTTGATGTTTTGGTGCAGATCCCCCAGTAGATGCTGGAGAAAGAGTATGTGGGAATCAGTGTTGTATAAGTGAACCCGGAGGAGACTCTTTTCCTCAGAATTCTGAAACATCACTCCATTGTGTCTACTCTCCCAGTGTACATAGTGAGAAACCCAAAGTCACAGCATTGTGTTCACAAATTTGTTTTCATTTTTCTGGAAGCTTGGCAGGCATGAGTTGAGTCCCAGTGATGTGAAGTTTCATAATGATGTGTGTTGGTGTCTCTTGTTTATTTGTTGTTGTGATTCATCTTTTTTGTACTTTGAGACTCATGTCCTTCAACTCAATGACAGGATTTGATCTCTTTATCAATCATACTGCTCTGGTTTTATTTCACTTTCCCGGACCCTATGGTTCGGATGGTATATTTCTTAGCATTCTTGTAATTTTTAATCCTTGCCCATTTTATTCTGTATTCCGAGAGATTTGCTCAATTTTAAGTATTTATTTAAGTGTAGTGAAAGAAGCTCTTTATGAGGTCTTTTTTCTTTAGTTCTTTGGGAAAATAAACAGTAGTCCCTGAGGAGTTTGAAGAGGTAACCTGGGGTATGTGTGGCCAGCTACTCCCTGTTTGTGTCTACTGCAGAGGGTGGTTACAGGCCACCCCGCAAGTTGATTGACATTTCTTGGATTCACTATCATTGTTGCCTAGTTCCATGACAGCTATTTTTTTTTGCACCTTTTAGAAATTGGTCACTGTACTATGCCGATAAACAAAGAAACTAGACCACACAGGTTCATATCGAGTCCATTCCAATTTGTCGCAAACCTGCAGGCCAGGGGTAGGATCAAAGAGCTTCCAAAGCAGTAAGTCTCTCTAGATGCAGACTGTCACATTGTCTTCCTTGAAGCAACTGGTAGGTTCAAATTGCCAGCCCTTTCTTCAGGGCTGAGTGCTTAACCACGACACAACCCAGGAATCCTTGCTTGGCAGAGTGTGGTTGGAAGGTGCCGTCAAGGAAGTTCAGACTCAGTAACTTTCTGTAGGGCAGAAGGAAGCACCGTCTGGTTCTGCACCATCCTCATTATTGTTCTTACGTGTGAGCACGCCGCTGTCAGAGCTGCTCTGTCAATCCATCTTGATGGGCGTCTCCCTCTATTTCACTGACCCTATCCCAAGCACGATGGATTCCTCTTCCAAGTACTAGTCTCTCCTGATAATACGTTCAAAGGCCATGAGACAGAGTCTTGCCATTCTTGCCTCTAAAGGAGCATTCTGGCTGTACTTTTCCCAGTTTCCTGCTGATTTTGACTCTTAACACTCAGGAATTTGAGTGACCCCTTGTGCTAGAAAACATAATCTAATAATGCTTTTAATCAAATTTTGATCGCAGAATACGATATGTGCCCATTTAATTAAGTTTGCAATTATCATACCTCTTCTCATTAAGTTCTACCTACTTGATCTTGTTATTGAGGGCAGTGTGTTCAATCTCCCTCTGTATGACAAGATTCAATTACCTTTCTGGAAATTCAAGGGTTCGGCTGGTACAGTGATTTAGCATTTGGAGGCTAATTGAAATATCAGCTGTTTGAATGCACAAGGCACACCATGGGAAAAAGACAGGTCACCATGAATCAGAACAAGGGACTTTTAGTTTGCTTTCTTCTGGAAGCTTTGTCAATGGTTCCTTTGTAAATTAAGCCTATGTCTTTAGGGACATATATGATCTCAATTATTGTAGTTCCTTAAAAAAATGTCCCTTTTAACATTATGTAATGGATCTTTAGTTGGCAAATTAGATATTAAGATAGTTACACGGAGTTTCTTCTTCTTGACATGAGTCAAATGTGTTATTTCCTTTCTTTTACTTGCAACCTGAGTAATTGTATTTTAATGTTTCTTTAGAAACAACATATAGATTTCTTTTCAGATTTTATTCTGAAAAATCTCTAAACAAAATTCATTTGTTTTTATTTTAATTAATTTAGATATATATAATTGTGAGGTTTTAATAATCATTTTTTCATATTTTAGCTTTCCATGCCTTCCATTGTATAATCAACTTTTGCTTATTTACCTTTCTTTTTTCTAATGATTTGGAGTGCTTGGCATCAAAAGCAATCTCAGAAGGGTTCTTCCTGCCTGAGATGACTGATGGCGAAAATCCAGGGAAATTAGATTGCCACTACACAGTGGGCCAATCAGATCTTTGTCTGCTACCCAAAATAGTTTTGTGGAAACTTCTTAATATTTTCATGTCACATAGTAAAAGTTAATAAAAACAGAAAGCAAATCAGATGCTGTCAAGTGGATCCAACTCAAGGGAACCAGGAGGAGAACTGCCCCCCCCCTCCCCACACACACACACCCTGGGTTTTCTGGCAGTGCCCAACTGGGAGCAGAGCTCTGAGTCTCCTTGGGCACCCTGAGGAGGTTCAAGCTTCCATTGCTGAACTGTTAGCACAATATGGATGTGGCCCATGAAAATAGAAAGTAAGTAAGAAATGGGGGACCATGGAGCCAGTACCACCTTTTAGAAATAAAAATGCAATTAATCCAGAAGGTAAGGACCCCAATCATCTTCTCCTTCATTATATTTTTATGTCCCATGATACTTTAATACAAATACAATTTATCTCTACATCTCTCATCTTTCTTTACCTCATAGTGCTGAAACCTAGGTATAATATTTAGCCTATCATATTTCAATTTTAAAATCTAATATTTTTTTTTCAATTTGATACTTTCTACTTTATTTCAGTTTCCATGTTCATTTTGTTTATCTTCTGCCTTGTTCTTATGCTTTCTGGTAACTCCTTTTTATTTGTTAGCAATTGGAATGATACTAATTAGTTTTAAATGATAATTTATTCTGTTGAATTGCTTAAGTTATTTTTCTTTAGTCACTGCAAATAAAATGTTGTAAAATATTTTAAGGTAAATAAATCTGAAGTAGGAACTATTTCACACAATCTAGATTACATAACAAATCCCCAACAGCTTTAATTTCTCAATTTGTTAGAACAAAAAAGAATGGACTAATCAGACGATAACACATGCTTGGAGTCTACCATTGAATACAAGGCACATTTGTTTTTACTATGTACTAATATTATGCTGTAGCCCAAATTTTCACTGCATGTTTCATTGAATAAATTCTTTTGCCAATTATCAGCAAAAGCCCAGTTGTATTCCAGTGGATAAGAAAATGTAAATCAATAAGAACAATATAGTGTTACCAATGTCATTAAGTAATCCTTCTCAAAAAGCTATTTCATCATGACTGAAGTAGGAGCCTTGGTTAACCATTGGGCTGCTAACTGCCAGGTAAGCTGTTCAAAACTATCAGCCACTCTGCTCTCCTAAAGAATTTTGGTTGTTTTCCTGTTGTTTTGCTTTCTTTTCTTTTTGCTTTATGAAACCAAGAACTAATGAACCTATGGAGACAAAAAATAGAATAAGGGTTCCTGGGGGTATAGTCGAGAGGGTATAAAAATGCAAACTGATTGGGCTGAGCCCTGGTAGCGTAGTGGTTGTGCGAGGGACTGCGGACCACTGGGATGGAGGTTCAATTCCAGCTCCACAGGAGCAAAGGCTGGGCCTCCTACTCCCACCACCAGAGGGCAGTGATGCCTAAAAAAAATTTTTTTTAATGCAAACTGATTGTGATAGCAATTGTACAATACTGTTTGATGTGACTGAACTGGAATGAAATGGTATTTGTAGTACCCTGCATTAAAATGCCTTTGGAGAAAGAAATAACAAAAACAGAGAGAGTTACAGTCTCGTAAATACACAGGGTAGTTCTCCTCTGTTCCAAAGGGTTTCCCGCCTGGAAGGAGAAGCGATTTGAAAGCAGTGGCGTGGATTATGCGTCGGGCTGCTCACCTCAAAGTTGGCAATTCTAACCCATCACAGCTCCCAGGGACAAAGACGCAGCTTTGTTCTCCTGTAAAGATTTATCCCCTCGACAACCCCAAAGGCCGTTGTATTCTGCTCTCTGGGGATGCTATGAGTTAGAACTGAGTGAGTTTGGTTTGGATTTTGAAAGTAGGAGATAGCCGATAGATGAAGCAGGAAGGGAGTACACTTAACGCACAGAGGAATGGACGCATGGCACTTCCTGGGAGCAGGGAGGCGTGTCACATAGTGGGAAGGTGAGAGGTAAGATGTGAATGGAAGAGGTTGTGACTGAGGGTGGAAAGATCAGCTACAGAGGTGTTACAACGCCATGCTAAATGGAGGATAAACAACTGCCTAAAAGTTTATTGTTTTAGGTAAAAATGCGATTCTTTTTGGGGGGATGGGGTGGCATCGCTGCCTGTGGTGGTCGTGGGCGCTACCCAGCGCTGCTCCTGAGAGCCGCCGCTGGATTTGAACTGCCAAGCCCACGGGCCGCAGTCCTGCACTCAACCACTTACGTCACGGGGGATCAGCAAAAAATGCCATTCTTAAAAAGTAAACGTTAAGTAACTTTATTCTAAATGCTACTTTTTGATTGACTGAACAGTTCCAAACATAAAAGAAATATAGCTAACATACTTATGTGATGAAAATGGAGATTTCTGATTTCATACTAGTTCTTCCTTTTAGGGAAGATTAGGGGCAAGCTAGCACGATTTTTATCCTGACCACTGCCCACGGAAAGGGGTTGAAAAGAAAGACTGGGGTGGGGGTGGGGGTTAGGGTAGATTGGACAAGTCCAGTCTAATCAATAAAGACATGGAGGACCAGGCAGAAGAGAATAAAAGGACTCCTAAGGCATATAGCTAACTATCTTTCTTAAGAGTATAGGAGAATTAGAAAATGCCTTTACTTTTGAAGAACAAGCACTAGACATTTACATATACAATAAAGTTCTAAACTATATTAATCTGCCACCATTTTCTAAACAAAACTAGATTTATATATATATATATATATATATAAAACAGCAGAACTAGAATAAAAATTCTATGACTATCTGAATCAATGAATTCTAAATCTGGCTACAGCATCAAAATCATCCAAGGAGCATTTTTTTTAAATGTAAATGTCTAGGACTAACCAAAAAAGATTAGATTTCTTTAGGACATTTTTAAGTTAAATAGCTTCAAATTATTATTCTGTCTATATAGCTAGGCCAGCATGCATCAGCAAACATATAATTATAAAATGCAGATTCAATGTTCCTTGATTATATTTTCCATTCACTTTAAAATTGCTACCAGTAACAATTTTAAATAACACCTCTTCCTTAAAAATTAAAACTAATTGCTATTGAATTGTGCTTCCAAGCATTAAAAAAAGTTACTATAAATGTTCTCAAAAATTTAATACCATTTGTTTCATTGCGAACATTTTGTATGATGATAAAGATAAAATTGTAAATCAGTGTAGAAGGGTTATATGACTTAATAAATTGTGGTTAGCCATTACATGACTAGCATATTGCCAATGAGGCTATTCAGACTCATGGATACCTGAAAGGATAGGGTGGCGCTGCCCATGGATTGTTTGAAATGCTTTGTTGTGAATTAGGGATCTGTGTGCATTTTGCTATGACATCCATTGTGATATCCCCATATGCATTAGCACGACTTCTTCTTTCCTGTGCTTCCTATTTGTTCCTTCTTCTTTACTAACCTTCTGAATTTTGCCCTTCTGTGAATTCTGCATTTTTCTACCTTAAATGATAGAAAAATTTACCACAGGTGACCCCACAGTGTTTCAAAGACTGTAAGCCTTTCAGGAGCAGACTGCCACGCCTTCCTTCTGCAGAGCAGTTGCCTGCTTCTGTCCACGTAGTAACTGCACCCTTACAGATCTTCGACAACGTCCAAGCCACCTGGGAAAAAAATTAAATAAGCTGATTCCTCAGAAAAAAATAACACAAGTGATTTTCAAAAAGCTTCAGGAACATGAAAAGAAAAAGATAGAAAATAGAAGCTTTATTTGTTGACTCAAATTCAAGACATTTTCATGAGTTTAGTCGATCCCTAAAGAACCAAAGTTCCTGGGGGTTTATCCATAACACTGTAGTCTTGTTTTCACATCATTGACTGAAGGAAAGTGAGTACCTTTTAAAGATTTAAAATTAAGACACCAAGAAGTCCAAAAGAGACGAATTGGGTGGATTTATAATGATTTCGTAATGAAACACTCCCCAAATATTTTTGAGAGGACTGTCCAGTGAAGCTTTCCTGGCATTTTTATGTTTTCTCAAAATACTCTTATAATAAGCGAGTTTTACTTTTTTGAGGCCCTATCGAACGTTCAACAAGCAACAATGACTTGAACATTCAAAACACTCTTGCCATAACCATTGCTTATAAGCACCACCACCCCCCCCCCCTTTGCTTTGACGAGACCACCTCTACCTCATGGCAGTCCTTCCTGTGATTGTGCTTTGTCTTCAGAATCACGTTGGGAAAGTCATTTTCAATCTGATGTTATCATTCTTCAAAGAAATATTTCACTGTCTTTATTTCATTTATTTTAAATTTCCATTGAATGCTTTTGTCTCTAACTGATCAGAGGACAAGTTTGGGCACTCATTCAAAAAGAAAATTTGCTTAATTTTTTCAGTTGGAAATGGATGAACTAAAGCAATTAAGATGTCTATGGTGTTGTCCATTGTTTCTTGCTACTATCAGTCCTTTTTTTTCAATTAGGGAATGAAGAAAATTAATTTTTCCCTTAACTTGATGTGATGGTCTGAATCTACAAGCTTCATCTTCAATGTTGTTGGCCCCCTTTTTAAAATGAACTATCAACTTACTTACTGCCATTTTCTTTGGGGGCATATCCCATTAACTTTTCATAGGACCTCCATGATTTCATCATTGTTCCACTAAAGTTTCACCTTAGATTTGATGTCTGTGTTTGGTTTAATTTTATCAAAATTGATATTTCTCTGATAAGGACTCTTTTCAAATTTATGTTTCATCCATCCTTCAATATGGTGTTCTTTGGTACAAAACACTTTGAAATCTATACATAAGGTTTTCATAATGTGCATTTTCTAAATTATTGGATTATCAAGATTGCAAATGTACATATGTATGCATATACAGAATATCATTTTATATACATTTATGTGTGATATATACATGCATTTATAGTAAAATTTTATAGTATTATGTTCAATTTATTCCAATTTATGTTCAATTTATTATGTTCAATTTATTAGCAAAATTTTATAGTATTATGTTCAATTTATTCCCAACTGCATATTCTGATATTGTTCCATATCTGTGATTTCCTACACATGTGAATATAGGTAAAAATAAATATATATATGCACACATATACTTTTAGAATCAATTATATCAGTATATTATTCACTGGCTATTTTATTTTATTTGGGACGCTTATAGCTCATCATAATCCATACGTATATCCATTGTGTCAAACACACCTGTACATGTTATCATCTTTTTCACATTTTCTTTCTGCTTGAGTCTTTGGTATCAGCTCCTCATTTTTTACCTCCCTTCCCAACCTCCCTTCCCCATTTCCCTTTGATAATTTATAAATTCTTTTTTCTTTCCTATGTCTTACCCTGATCACTATCTCCCCGCACCACTTTTCTGCTGTCTGTCCCCGAGCGGGGGGCCATACATCGATTATTGTGATTGGTTCCCCCTTACTCCCTTCCCCTTCCCTTCACCTCCTAGTATCACTGCTCCCCTTATTGACCCTGAGGCGTTTATTGTTTCTCAACTCCCTATATTGAGAGCTCTTATCTGAATCAGTATACATGTTCCAGTCTAGACAAATTGGTAAGATAGAATTGGGGTCATGATAGTGGAGAGGGGGTTAGCATTAAAGAACTAGAGGAAGGTTGTGTGTTTTGTCAGTGCTATACTGACTGGTTCATCTTTTCCTTGTGGCCATTCTGATAGGGGTGACCAATTGACTACTGACTACTAGTCTCCACTCAAGTACTCCCTCAATGCAAGAACAATTTGTTTTACTACCATGGTACTCTGTATTACTCAACTTCCCTGACATAATCACTGAAGACAAAATGGATGCATAAGCAAATGTGATATAGAAAGCTGATGATACCCAGCTATTGAAAGATATAGTATCTTGGATCTAAAGGCTTGAAGATAAACAAGTGACCTTCTAGCTAAGAAGCAACAAAGCTCACATGGAAGATGCACACCCACCTGTGTGATCATGAGTTGTAGATGAGTTGAGGTATCAGGCATCAAAGACACAAAATAAAATAAACAAAAATCATATTGATGGGAATGAAGGAGATGGCAGAGTCCCAAAGCCCATGTTCTTCTCTGTTTTAAAATTTTTTTAAAAATATTATGGTAGGTGAATAAAATACAGTACAATAATTAAAATAAGATTGTGCATTATATGTGCCCACTTTATCTAGTTCATATATTTATCATATATATTACATAAGTATATATGTGTGAATAAAAATTGTATAAAATTAAAGAAACTTTTAAAAAACAAATATCACAATGTGTTTCTAGACATAACTTCCACTTGGGTCTCTACACTTCTGAAGGTGGAGATTGTATCTGTCAGACCTTTCTCTGAGGAGTTCTTCACACTTCAATTTTCATCCCCACAAAATAGCTTGCTTTGCAATCTTTGAGGGATTCTGTGTTAGTCCAGGAATTTGTGTTAGAGAAACAAATTCATAGAGACTCTCATATGTGTACAAGAAAGAGTTTTATATATAAAAGCAACATCCCAACCTAGTTTAGTCCAAGATCAAAAGTCTAATATTAGTCCATATGTTTGATACCAATCTATAAAGTCCTCTCCACACTCACGAAACACATGCAATGATACCAAATGCAGAATAATCACAAGCCAGTGAACAAAGACAGTCTTTGGATCCAATGGCATTGTAAGCATCTCCGCGCTGGCAGAGGTCTCTCTGTGGCTTCTCCAGCTTCAGGGGTCTGGTTGCATCCATGTGACTTGTCCAGCTCAGAGCACTAGGGTAGTTCCATGTGTCTTATCAGCTGCAATGTCTCCTAGGGAAGTCAGCAGAGAGAGAGAGTGTTTCCTGCCTCCAAGAAAGAACAATCGCATTTCCCAAAATTCAGGAGAAGGACATGCCCACACAGAGATCTCATTGACTAGCTCCAGATTGACAGGTTAGACTTCACCCCTATATCTTAATCCTCAAATTGACACCAGATTAGATGATTGTCACAGACTCCAAATTATATTCTTTGGATTTGGGGAACAAAGAGAAGTCTGACAGGGCAAGACAAGGCCTGTAAGATAAAGGGTGGAAGGTTTCCCAGGGACATTGCTGTTATGGGGGCGGGGGCGGGGGGGAACGACACAACTTTCTGACCTTTCCTTCACCAAAGTTTCAGTTTTCTTAACATATCTGTTTAATATGCCTCTGTGAGTATTATCTGAGCTTCAAGAAAATCTATCACAATAACCTTTTAGAATCATAAATGCATAATAATAATAATAATCATCATCATCATCATCTAACTTTTTGAGATGATCTCCCTGCTCTGAATTTAACTGGTCTAAATAATCCACTTGGAAGCCCACGATTTTGTTTGGGCTATTTTTTTTAATGATTTTATTGGGGGCTCTTATAGCTCTTATAACATTCCATACATCAATTGTATCAAGCATATTTGTACACATGTTGCCATCTCATTTCCAAATATTTTCTAATTAAGTTCTTGGTAAAAGCTCCTCTTTCTCCCTCCTTTTTTTTTAAATCATTTTATTGAGGACTCATACAACTCCTCTCATGATCAGTGCATACGTCAATTATATGCAGACCACATTTGCACACTTGCTGCCATCATCACTCTCCAAACACTGCCCCCCCCCATCCTTGTCAATAGTGTCCCACCTTACCAATGTTAAAATCTGGTCACTTTACTTAGCATATGCACATTGATCTACTTCCCCATCGTCATATATAAATATATTCACCTATGAATATGCCTGTATTTAGACTTCTATAAAAGCCCTTTACTCTGCCCCCAGTTCTTTTCTCTATTTCCTTTTATCTTCAGTATATCCCACTTGTCTATTTGTGGCTCCTCTGTCATTGCGTCCTTCCCAATTTCTCATAGCCTATGTAATCCCTGTGCCAAAGTTCTCAGGTTGGTCCCAATTCTCTCATTGATGGCCCTAATAATTTGGGGTTTTGCCTTGAGGTCTGTGAGGTCTGTGATTGAGTTTATCTTAGTGCATGGAGTGAGGTAAGGGTCTTGTTTCATTTATCTACAGGCAGATATCTATTTTTTCAGCACCACTTGTTGAAAAGGGCATCTGTTTCCCATTTGATAATTTGGGGGCCTTTATCAAAGGTCATTTGTATGTACGCTGATATTTTTATTTCTGGGTTTTCAGTTCTTTTCCATTGTTCTGAGTATCTATCATTATGCCAATACCATGCTATTTTGACCACTGTGGCTCTATAATAAGTGCTAACATCAGGTAAAGCAAGCCCTCCCATGATCTCCGTCTTCTTGAGGATTTCCCTGCTAATTCTGAGTTTCATCCTTCTCTATATGAAGTTGGTAATCATTTTTTCCATTTCTTTGGAGAAAGATGAGGGTAACTGTATCTGAATTGCATTAAACTTATATAGTGCCTTGGGTAGAACTGACATCTTTACTATAGTAAGTTTTCTGATCCACAAGCATGAAATATTCTTCCATTTGTTGAAGTCACTCTTGGTTTCTTGTAATCATATTCTGTAATTTTCATCATATAGATCTTTTGATCTTTTCATAAGGTATATCCCTAGATTTTTCAATTTATGCTTGACTATTGTGAAGGGTACCTCTTTTTTTATCTCCTCTCTGTGGTCTTATCTGATGTGTATAGCAGTCTGATAGACTTCTTACAGTTGATCTTGTATCCTTCCACTCTGCCATATATCTCTATTGCTCCCAGTACTCCCCTTATGAAACTTTTGGGTTTTTCATATATAAAATCATATTACCTGCAAATAATGATAATTTCACCTCTTCCTTCCCCAGGAAAATACCTTTGATGTCTTTTCTTTGCCTTATGCTGTTAGCTAAAACCTCCAGTATGATATTAAATAAGAGTAAGGAAAAGTGGATAATTTTTTAAGTCACTAAAACAAGTGTGCTCCTGAAAGAATTTATCTGCATCAATCCATTGATGACAAAAACATACTTGGACACTATTTATTTATAATAAGCCCATACACATAGAACTGGAACCTTAGTCGCAATACTTTCAGACTGTCTGTCATCTATACCCATTACCATTAAGTTGATTGGGACTAAACTTGACCTTATAGCACAGAGCAAAACTGCTCCATAAAGTTCCTGAGACTTTAAATTTTCTCGGGAGGAGACAATCTCATCTTTCTCTCATAGAGTAGTTGGTGGGTTTGAACTTCCAACTTTATGGTTAGGGGCCAGCATGTAACTCACTGAGTTCAAAGGCTCATTAGAGTAGTTATAGGTTTAATTAACTTGACGCTTGTAGATATCTACTTCCAATATGAAATTTTTAAACTATTCTTTTGACCAACAATACATTTGTAACCACTTAAACCATATGAGTCTTTTGAACGATTTGTTCCTTAAGTAATAAATTTTAATGTGAAAATAGTAAGTAATATATTCATACCACTAAGAATTCACATTTTGTTTTTGCTTTTGTTTTGGGGCATCACTGCCCTCTGGTGGTCGTGGGAGCGACCCAGCCTTGCTCCTGGAGAGCTGCTGCTGGATTTGAACTTCCAAACCAATGGATCACAGTCCCGCACTCAACCACTACACCACTGGGGCTCAACCGAATTCATACTTTTAGTAATCTAGCTCTTATCCTTAAAGGGATACTAAATGTAATCCAAAAAAGTGTCATTGGGTATCAAGGAGTGTTTCATGTTGTGGCCATCAGCAGAGTAAGGAGGTTTCATTTGAAAAGATAAACATTTTGATGTTTTATACTCACATTTAAAGTTAAGAATTAAAATATGATGGTTCGAAGACTTAACAATGTTACAGAGAAGGGATCAGCTTTACTGTAAATTAGTTCTTTAATTTTCATAGTTACATTTGTATCTATTGAAGCAATCAAACAGGGGGAAATAAGTATAGCAAGTAATTTATAATCTAACTATGCCTTCTGATGGGATGGCTTAGCTTCAATATATGAATTCTATCCTCACATATTGAATGAGAGTGATGGGGGTACTTTCCTTGGTTTGGGGACCACATCAACTTGATAAAGAAGGAGTATATGTCTTTAATTCCCCCATCATTAAATCTTGACCACTAGTTTCTTTCCAAAGGCAATCAATCATCTTTACTATTTGTTATGGAAAATGTATATGCTAGATCCTCAGTTTCTGACTTGTACAGCTTTTAAAAACTCCCCAATGTTGCAGACTTTTGTTTCCTGTTTATCTTCACATGCACCATTTTCCTTAGCTGTCAGGCCCTTAGATGTTTAGACACTGACTTTAAACTCACATCTTATAATACACTGTCACCTCCCATACCTGCCACTTCCCACATCACCTTCACATCCTACCCATAACCTAATTTTCAGGGAAAAGAACTAAGGATCATGATAATGTCTATGATGCTGTTGAAAGAATTAAATGAGTTAGTATACATCAAGTACCTGTCATTTTTGCTTGTTCTATCCAAAACATTCTGAAATACTTTTTTCTTTTATTCCCCGATATACCCCACCATCACCACTGTACCCCACTCCCTGGGAACTGCTCATTCAGCTCACTGCCCCTATAGGTTCATTAATCCTGAGTTTCTTATATTAAAAAAACAGAAAACCATGTAACACAGTTTCAAGAAGGTGATGTCCATTGACATAACACCACTGAGATACACTCTAATATGAATGAACAAAAAACAGCAAAAAAAGCAAACTAAAAATATAGGATATTTTGAAAACCAGATCAGATTCCGCCCGTTCAGTTCAGGTTTATGCCTTTGATCTTCTATACTCCTCTCTCCCAAACAATCTGCTTAGTGGCCATTTCCTCCTGCCCCTCAATTTTAGAGAGGGGGAGGGGAGTGCTCCGGAGGTTAATTTCCTATGTAGCTCACACGTGAACCTTGGGTTCCCACTATCATCTATCTCCTCCTGCACACCGCATTCTCACAATTTAGGATCTGATGCATATCCCTCCTTTGACGTCACATTATGTGGATTCCAATTTTATCAGGGTTAGTGTCTTCTTTTCTTTTCTTTTTTCCTTTTTTTTTTTTATAAATCATCTTATCAGGGGCTCCTACAACTCCCATCACGATCCATAAACACATCAATTGTATGCAAACCACATTTGCATACTTGTTGCCAGCATCACTCTCAAAACATCCTCCCTTCATTTAGGCCGCCAGTGCCAGCTCCCCATATCTCCCTTCCCTCCCCCTCTCCCATGAGCCCTTAATAATGTACAAATTGTTAATACTTTTTCATATCGTGCATCTTCATTTAACCTAAACTTAAATGTCCCTTCTTCAGAGAATCTTACCTTTGTCGTCTTTGTAATTCTCTAGTGCTTTATTCCTTGGGGAAGGGAGTTTAAATTTTTGTAGAGCTTCGGACTTCAGGGAAAATCTAAGTCATGGATGCACTGTATATGTCATAGTAGAACTATCCTCCATATGATTTTTCAATAACTGGTTATTCAGGAGCAAATCATGCAGTGTCTCTGGTCAGCCCCAATCTTCCATCTTTCAGATGGCAGCTAAGAACATCTACTGTTTGCATTACCACATGTGATATTCATTTCTTCTAATATCTAAAGTAATTAAAATGATGTCTGTCTTTTCCATGTATGTTTTCTAGGATGGAAGCCCAAGGACAGGGGCTCTAACTTGTTCAACACAATGCACATGTAAACTTCAGTGCCTGATATATTATAGGCAGTTAGGCAGTGGATATTTGTTGAATGGATGAATATCTCTCACTCACCTACATGACCTTGAAGAATTTTTGAAACATATTATGGTTTCTTTGTATGTTTTCTTCTAAAACATCAGATAAGGCATAAATGGGACAAAATGAGAATTTAGAAACGCACTGTGGTAGGGAGATTAATGACATTCACGGATAGAGTTCACGGAACCTTTGAGTACGCTAACTGTGCAGAGGTGATGAACCTTCGAATCTTAGAATGGAGAGATTTCCCTAGATTATCCAGATGAGGCAAATCCATTCAAGTAAATAAGCATGGCCAGCAGAAAGTGTTCTCCTGCTGGTCATAGAAAAGAGGACAATGCAAAGGAGAGATGTGGCGGGGGAGTGGGGGGGCAGGAGGGGAGTTGGAGAGAAGGGGAAGGCTGACAGCGAAGTGACTACAGCAGAAGAAGAGTTCCATGGAAAGCAGGAGAAGGCATGCAGCTAGCCTCGAAGGGCAAGAGAAACGGGGACCTCAGTCCTAACATGAAACCGAATTCCATCAACAATTTGGATAAGGAGATGTATTCCCAGTGCTGCAAAAAAAAAGCACCACAGCCTGCCCTACATCTTGTGTTCAACCTTAAAGATTTCACAGGCAGAGGCAGCTTCTCAGCCACGGTGTGACATATGTGAAGAGTGACAAAATAACTGGCTGTCTTAATTATTAGTATGTCATTTTATTGGAGGTTCTTACAGCTCCTATAACAATCCATACATTGATCACACTTATTTGTACATATGTTGCCATCATCATCTTCTAAACACGCATTTTATATTTGAACCCTTGGAATCAGCTTTGCTTTTTCCCTTCCTGCACCCCTCACTCCTCATGACCTTGGTAAATTATAAATTATTATTATTTTCATATCCTATAATGACCACTGTCTCCCTTCACCTATGTTTCTGTTGTTCATCTTCCTGGGGATGGGAGGAAGTTATGTGTTGATCATTGCCATCGGCTTCCTCTTCCTCCCTTCTTCCCCTCATCTTCCCCATCTCCTCTTTGTATCACTATACCCATTCCTGTTCCTGAGGGGTTTTCCTGACCTGGATTCCATGTGTTGTGAATGCTTATCTGTACCAGTGTACATTGTCTGGTGTAGCCAGAACTGGAAGGCAGGACTAAAGTCATGATACTTCGGGGTGAGGAAGCCTCAAAGAACCAGAGAAATAGTGTGTACTTCATCGGTGCTATACTGTGCCCTGGCTGAATCAATTCTTCTTTGTAGCCCTTTTGTGAAGGGATGTCCCATTATCTATAGGTGAACTTGTGATCTCTGCTTCGACCCACCTTGTTTTCAATCATATCTTTGTTGGGTTTTTTTGGGGGGGAAGGAGGTCGTCTTCTAGTGCCCGTTACCTGATCCCGTTCACATCTCATGATCACATAGCGTGGTGTGCATCTGTGGCTGCTGTTTTAAGCTGTAGAGTATGTGGTAGTTTATTATGGCAGCAGTAAGAAACAAATACGCCACATATCCCCTCCTTAGTGTTGTGGTTGTTAGGTTCCACTGAGTCGGTTCTGATGCTGACCAGCTCTGTGTACAACAATAGGAAACACTCTCTAGTCCTGCGTCATTGCACAATTATATATATATATATATATATATATATATATATATATATATATATAT
>PVJH01028861.1:0-26785 GCA_004026705.1 Nesogale talazaci | reverse complement strand
TTGTGTGTATGTGCCAGAGTTTGTTGATCCATTCATCTACTGATGGAAATTTAGGTTGCTTCCAACTCTTTGCAATTGTGAATTGTGCTGCAATAAACATTGGCATGCATACCACTGGCTGTGGTTTATTTCTTGCCTCTTCTGGGTATATACCCAATAGTGGGATAGCTGGATCATAGGGTAGCTCAACTTCCATTTTTCTTAAGTATCGCCAGACTGCTTTCCATAGTGGCTGTACATGTCTACATGACCACCAACAATGTAGAAGTGTCCCTATTTCACCACATCCCCTCCAACATTTGTTGCACTCCGATTTTCTGATCTGGGCTAGCCTCAAGGGTGTTAGATGATATCTCATGGTTGTTTTGATCTGCATTTCTCTGATGGCTAATGAGCGGGAGCATTTTCTCATATGTTCATTGGCCACGTGGACCTCCTCCCTAGTGAAGCTTCTTTTCATTTCTTTTTCCCATTTCTTCAAAGGGTTATCTGTTTTACTTTTCTTGCAAGAAACAAGGATATTGTAGATTTTTGTAATAAGCCCTTTGTCTGTTGTATCGTTACTAAAAATCCTCTCCCAGTCTGTGGGTTGCCTGGCTACCCTCTTGGTAAAGTCCTTTGATGTACACATGTGTTTTATTCTAAGTAAGTCCCATTTGTCAATTTCAGGTTTCCCTTCATGTGTACCCTGTCCTAGTGCAGTTAGCCTTTGTATTCCCTGGGTCAAGGTTCTTAGGTTTTCCCCAATTCTCTCGCTAATGGTTTGGATGGTTTGTGGTTTTACTTCCAGGTCTGTGATCCACCTCGAGTTTGTTCTTGTGCATGGACTGAGGTTGAGATCCTGTTTCATTTTTCTACATGTAGATTTCCATTGTCTCCAGCACCATTTGTTGAAAAGGGCATCACCCGCCCATTTGATACTTTTGGGTCCCTTGTCGAAAATCAGTTGTCTATATGCTAATGGTTTTATTTCTGGGTTTTCTATTCTTTTCCATTGATCTGTGTATCTGTCATTATGCCAGTACCATGCAGTTTTGACCACTGTGGCTTTGTAGTAGGTGTGAAAGTCAGGTAAAGCGAGCCCTCCTACTGTGTTCCTATCCTTGAGGATATCCCTGCTAATTCTGGGCTTTTTCCCTCTCCATATGAAGTTTGTGGTCAATTTTTCCAGTTCTCTGAAGAAGGTTGTTGGTATTTGGATTGGGATAGCATTGAACTTATAAAGTGCCCTGGGTAGGATAGACATCTTTATTATACTGAGTCTCCCAATCCATGAGCATGGGATGTTCCTCCATTTGTGGAGGTCGCTTTTCATTTCCTGTAGTAGGGTTTTGTAGTTTTCCTTGTATAGGTCTTTTGTTTTTTTGGTCAGGTATATCCCTAGGTACTCCAATTTATTCTTGGCTATTGTGAATGGAACTGCTTTCTTGATCTCCTCTTCTGTGGTCTTGTCAGATGTGTAGAGCAGACCAATCGACTTCTGTTTGTTGATCTTATATCCTCACTCCTACATTCTTAACCCTCAAATTGACACCAGATTAGGGGACTGTCAGAACCTGTAAACTACAGAATAGACTTGAGATAGCAAAAAAAAAAAAAAGCAAGTAAATGTATTGTTTGAAATAGCTGAAGGGGTTTTGACCTTTTTCAATGGAGCAAGTGTCGTGGGGTTAAAGACTCCAAGCAATACGGTGATGAACTATAACTGCATCTCCAGCACTCATTCTTAACCAAGGGGGGGATGCCCATCAGAGATGGCAAAGTGATATTTGACAATAAATACTTTTTTGGTACCATTTGTTTGGCGTTTTAAGAATGAATGTATATATATTGAATTTTTTCCTTTTTTGTTTTTATTATTCTCATACTTCCGGTATATGTTAATTTGTTAAAAAAAAAGAATATTCAGAAAAATGCAGTGACAGGACTCAGCTTAAGTGCAGTGCACAATGAAGATTTCTTAAAGAATTCACTTTCTACAGACGTCAATTTTCTTCCAGTCTTGGAAGGTGTAAGGAGACTGTACAGTAAGTCTGGGAAGAGCAGAAAAACTCACGTTAAAGACAGCAACAGAGGCTGGTAGAGGTGAAATAACAAACTCACATTTCTTCTCCAATTTAGAACTAGAGCCACGATTTGATCCCAAGTATTGCTACCTCTCTAGATCATGATAATCTATTTGTTAAATAGACATTAATTGAATTTCTGGCTATTTTTTGGAAACAGAAAGGCAGATTAGCTTTACACATTGCTCCACTAATGACAAGATCAGCAGTTTGAAACCACCAGCTGCTTTGTTGCAGAAAACCTAGGCCAGTGATTTTCAACTTTCCTAATGCCACCACCCTTTAATACAGTTCCTCATGTTGTGGTGACCCCCCAACCATAAAATTATTGTCATGATTATTTCATCACTGTAATTTTGCTACTGTTAAGAATCGGGCAACCTCTGTGAAAGGGTTACTAGACCCCCGAAGTAGTTGTGACCCACAGGTTGAGAACCACTGGCCTAAGATTTTAATTTTTTAAATGCTAATAAATCATTTTATAAGGGGTTCATATAATGCTTATCACAATCCATGCATACATATATTGTGTCAAGCATTGTTGCACGCCTGCTGTCATCATCATTCTTAAAACATTTGCTTTTTGCTCGAGCCCTGACATCAGCTCTTCATCTTTTCCCCTCCCTCCCCGCTCCCCACTCCCTCTTGAACCCTTGATAATTTATAAATTATTATTATTTTATCATATATCACACTGCCTGTTGTTTCCCTTGGCCCACTCCTCAGCTGTCCATCCGCCACATAGGAGGCTATGTGTAGATCCTTGAAATCAACTCCAAATCTCTACACCTCCTTCCCTTCAGCCTTCTGGTATCTCCACTCTCACCACTGGTCCTGAGGGGTTCCTGCTCTCATCTGTACCAGTGTACCTCGTCCAGTCTAGCTGGAATTGTAAGGTAGAATTGGGATCATGACAGTTGGGGGGAGGAAGCCTTTAAGAACTAGAGAAAAGTTGTATGCTTCATCATTACTTCACTGCACCCTGACTGGCTTGTCTCTGTCCCATGAACCTTTTGTAAGGGGATGTCCAATTGCCCACAAATGGGCTTTGGGTCCACACCTTGCACTCCCCCTCATTTGTAGTGATGTGATTCTTGTTCCCTGATGCTTGATAACCTGCTCCCTTCGACACCTCGTGATCACACAGGCTGGTGTGCTGCTTCCACGTGGGCTCCGGTACCTCTGCTCTGGCCTGCGTTTTGTTGCTTCCATAAAGAGGGACAGGCTCGGAAATCCACAGGGAGCCTTCCACCCTGTCCTCCAGGGTTACTCTGAGTTGGAATCTCCTCAGTGACAGGAGATTGGGTCTTTTTGAGTCTTTGAGGATTTCTCCTCCCATCTAGGATATGGCTGACATGATTTGAAGCACACTGCAAGAGAAGGAAGGCTTTCATTCTATTGTCTATGAAGTCACCAAGGGTTTGGGGCCAAATCAGCAGTTTACAACTGCTCTTAAATGAGTTGTGCTTTTGATAAGGAAACAAGCAATATTTGAACTAAGTTAGTGAAATATGTTAGTGTGCTCATCCGGGTAAACTAGAAAAACAAATTCATAGACACACATATGGATATAAGGATACAGTTTATATGGAAGAGGAATAGGACATTGAGAAAGCATCCCAACCCAGTCCAGTTCAAAGTCATAAGTGTCATAAACTAGAAAAACAAATTCATAGACACACATATGGATATAAGGGCACAGTTTATATAGAAGAGGAATAGGACATTGAGAAAGCATCCCAACCCAGTCCAGTTCAAAGTCATAAGTCCCATATTAGCCCATATGCCTGACCCCAGTCTACAAGATCTCCTTCCGACTCATGAAGTCACAAGCCAGTGGGTGCAGAATCCCGGCGCTGGCAGGGGTCTGCCCATGGCTCCTCGCTTCCAGGGTTCAGGGTCCATCAACAGCAACCAGTGATGATAAAAGCAACTCAGTGCTGGCAGGGGTCTCCACATAGTTTCTCCAGCTTCAGAGGTCTGGTTCCATCAGGGTAAGGCCATGTGGCTTCTCCTCCAGCTCCTTCAGCTACTCGGATACTGCCATCTGGTCTTGTCTATAATCCATCATCTCTGAGACTAACTCCCAACAACTGGGGAGATGGCCTCTCTTCTCCACGAGGGAAATATCACAAGATTTCCCAGAAGTCTCAGGAGAAAGCCCTGTCTACATGGAGGCCTCATGTCTACATGGAGGCCTCATGTCTACATGGAGGCCTCATGGAGGACTCATTGGCTTTCTCTAGATTAACAGGCTAGACCCCACCCCTACATCTCAATCATGAAATTAACATAAGCACATGACCACCACAGTTAGTAAATACAATGTACAGAAAAGCAGCCTAGAAAGGTAATGAGCAGGTGGTCATTTTAATCAGTTTGGTGAATAGGTGGTCATTTTAACCAAGAGGAGCTCTGGTTTTGAACTAAATAATTTTTCTTTTGAAATATTAACATAGCAACACACTATCAGCACATGTCAGTCCACTTGAGGAGAGAAGACAACCCCTTTGCATGAATGTTACTGCTGTCTAAGGCTTTAGAAGAGACTGATGCCTTCAGGGAAAGCTCAAAGATAGACCTGGTGAAGAATGGATACCCTTTAGATAGGAAGAGAGGCAGGAGAAGAATGTTCCAGTTCAAAGAAATGGTGCACATAAAGGGACAAAGTCAAGTTTACCTGAAGAGTCATTTTATACTTTTAGTGTGTCCACCATATTGGAGAATTAGTTTTTCTGGGAAGTGGCTGGATATCAGACCAGAAATGTGCACTGCTCTGCAGAGACTATTGAGCAGAAAGAGGAAGGCAGAATTTAGTCCAAGAAGATAGACAATTCATCTTAGAGAATTGCCTAGAGTTGGCTGTTTTCACCTATTAGTGGTTTCATCTAAGATCTTTCCTTCAGTATTCTTATTTTATTATTTATCAGCAAAACCAAATCAATACTGAGATAATTATTTTCTTTTAAAACAGACAGAGAATAAAGGTTGGGGAATTATTTGCATAAACAACAAGGTATTTCCTGAGGGAGGAAATGTGAGTTATTTCCTTTTATTTTTAATCCTTTACTAAATGCCTGCTGGTCTTTGCAGGGTCAAAAAATAAACTCTTATCTTCACTCATTCTTTTTATCTTTGAAACTTATCTGATAAGAACATTTTCAACTTTTGAGTTGCAGGAACAGGAATCCTTAATAAAATTATATGGTACTTTCTTTGGTATCTGATTTCTGTGCTTATTGTCTTTCTTTTTTAAAGTTTGAATGAGTTTTTATTAATAAAACATCTTCTTTTGGACATTACTAAGAATGGGTATTTTAAAGAAACAGGTTGTGCAAATTTGATTCAGTATAAAAACCTTAAAATGAAATATGTTTTTCTAGACAGTGTTTCAGAACTGGAGTAAGTTTATGTATTTCATGTCCATTTCAACTGGTTTCTCATAAGGAGAGAGCAAATTTTGTGCATTTCAGTAAGCAATAATATAACATCTGAATTATTTGTTTTCTAATTCTGATATTTTCTCTTTTTTACATTTTTCCTATCTCATGTCTATAAATGTAAACATTTAAGGCTGTTTTCCTTAGGTTCTTTTGAATTACCAATATATGACATGTTAATAGATTGCTGTAATATGATGAGGCTTTAAGAAGTATATGGTGCAATGGAACCAAAAGATAATGGAATATTTTAATGGGCTGTGTGTGTGAAAGTCCCCTCCTTTCCATGGTTTACTTTTATTTCAGAAGCCTGTTAAGTGTAGATTTTGTTCTTCTTTTTTTTCTTTATCTTTAGAAGAAGTCTACATAGGAAAAAATGAAATACAGAGAAAACGAAAGAAATACTTAGCCACTTAAGTCATTTGCATTAGTCAAGCAAAGACTTTAAGACATTGTCTCTGTCCTCTACAATTTTTAAATCTAGCTAAGAAAAAGATACATGGGCAAGAAATAGTGAGGAGACCTTGTAGTCAAGAAAACCACATTTGATTGTTATTTTGTAGGGAATGTTATAGGAATTCAGAGAAGACAAGAGGCTAATGTCTCATCCTACACATCTATTCATGGAGGTAAGATGCACAATTTTGCGTTTGTGAAAAAGAAGGGAGGCCTTTTCCAGAGGTGGAGAAACTTGAGTCTGGTCTATAGAAGTGAAATTACCTGAATTGGTGGTTTACTGTACATTAGTTAATAAAAGTAGAGTCTGCTGTTAGACAATTTTGAGAGCTGTGTTGAGAAGTCCTGGAGCACAAGTGATTATGATGAACTCAATCTCTAAGGCACATTACATGGTACAGCATTGCTTATCCATTAATTTGCTCTCCCATCCACTCATTTAACAAATGGTAATTGTTCCTAGTATTTTCTAGCCACGCTTCCATGTGTTGGTGGTGCAGGATTTTGGAAGGTACCAAAATTAGAGGAAAGGAAATTAAAAGGCTAATGTAAGGGAAGGTGGCTCGGCCCCAGGATGGGGGGGGGGGGGGGGGGGAGGCCCTACCTGCGGGCTCAGACGCTTAGGATGTGCTTCAGGAAGACGTCATAGTTGATGCAGCCGTTGCTGTACTCATGTCCTGCCAAAACCTTCTCTACCTCCTCCTCGGTCATCTTTTCTCCCAGGGTGGTGAGGACTTGTCTCAGCTTTGCACCCATGACTTTGCCGTTCCCCTCCTTGTCAAACACCTGGAGCCCCTCCAAGTAGTCCTCGTAGGTGCCTTGGTCCCGCTTCTTGGCCACTGCCTGAAGCATGGGCAGGAAGGTCTCAAAGTCCACCCGCCGGGTTCAGCTCATCACTCTTGGGTTCCCCAGGACTTTGAGCACTTCAGCGTTTGTGGGGTTCTGGCCCAGGGCCCTCATCACGTCCCCACACTGGCTGTACAGGATCTTGCCGTCACCGACTCGGCCAAACGGCTCGAAGGCCTCCTTGAACTCCTCTAGCTGGTCCTTGTTAAACTCGATCACTACTTTGGAGAGATCGATTGGGGGCTCCCGGGGCTTCTCAGGGGCTGGGGAGGCAGTGGTCTCGGCCTTGGTCTTGGCTGGAGGGACCCCTGCTGCCGGCTTGGCAGCGGGCTTTGAGGGAGAGGAGCCCACTGGTTTCTTCACAGCCACATCCTTCTTGGGCGGCATGATGTCTGATAGACACAGGACAATGTGCCGATGGGGACACCCATCTCCTGCACAGTCCCAAGGAGGGGCGGGGGCCTCAACAATTAATCTTTTAACCATCAAGCCCAACAACAACCAAACTGTTTTTCCTGTGTCTGGATCTTTAAGCCTGTTCCTGGGGTTATTCAGGTCATTGGGTTATTCAGAAAATTGCATCACATCAGCCACACTGGCCCTAGTTTCTTAACTATGGCATTCCACTATATTTTCAGCTATTGTGTTTTACTGATTTTTAATTTATCATCCTTGTTTTAAAGACGAGAATAATTCACACAAGATAGCACAAAAAGAGGTAAGAAATATTTGAAAAAGATCTAGATATGAAGAGACTTCCAAGGGGAACTATGTATGGACTCATGGTGTCTAGCTGATGACACATTGACCTGCCATGCAGAGGTCAGTGTTTCCACCAGTCATTTTGCAGTCTTTCTTACATGAAAAGGTTTGGAAACGCAAAGGAGCAGTTCTTCGTGGTCTGTGAGGTAGGATCAATGAACTGGTCCCAGGTGTTTCTTTTTGCTAGGAGAGGCTGTTCAATATATACAAAGACTACAAGTTGCATACTCAAAGCAGGAACCCAGCTTATGCTGAATGGAAGGCACAAAAAAGAAAACAGAAAAGGCACACACATGGAAGGTGTAAGGGTGAATTAGAGTATAAAGGCACAAGACTTCATAATAATTTTATCCTGTATTTTATTATTATTTCTATTCTTTAAAAAATTTATCATTGACTGGGAGTTAATGCATGTATAATATTATTCCACAGTTTAATCTCATCAAGCAGAAGTGTACAATTGCTACCACAATGTTTCCTTTCTCATTGTTATAAATATTTTGAAGATCTAATTTTTTCTTCTTCAACTTATGCAGTGAACAGTTCAGAACATAGTTTAATATATGATATGATGAGTTCTGGCAAATGTTTCAAATTTGAAGTTGACTTTAAGCTTCTTTATAAGAGAAAGCCTAACTTTTAAGAGTTTCTGTGAACAAACGGAGCAGTTATGTTATCTTATAGACAACGCTGAGACATTTTAATTTTAATAAAGGAATTCAAATGCTGGCAGGCCCATTTTGAGTTTCAGAACATACGAATCTCTGGTTGTTGTACCAAACGGACCCCCAGTCAGTTGCTTGCAGCTCGTTGACCATATGGGACAGAGAGGCACTCCTCCTGTGGGTTCTGAGGCTGGACACCTCCACAAGAGCCGCAGGTCATGTCTGCATCTTGCAGAGAAGCTGAGGGGCTTGCACATGTGGTTAGCAATCAACTGCATAGCCTAGTATGCTGCTGATAGAGTAGGCAGTAACGCCTGTTTTTGACCTTCTAAAATTAAAGAATTGGAACTACCTGCTCTTCAGTTCTTGATAAAGGTGAAGTGATTCTTGGAGAAAACTGCAAGTCCTTCCAATTTTCACTGTTCAAATGTGTCTTTGAACCAGAAGGTATCATCTGCAGCAAACTTGACCTAAATATTTAATACAGCACACAACTACTTTAAATAAAGTCGGCATGCACTTCCTCTATCTCCTTGTAGCGAACCACATGAACCACATGAACATATCCTGTGTTTTCAGGGGTTAGCAGAGTGAACAGTGGGCTGTAGCATATGGAATATGTTCTGTAGTTCAGAAATGAGAGTGAATAAGGGAAAACTACTGCCATTTTTGAAATTAGCAGGCCAAATATATCCAGATGGAAGGATAACTTTTGAGGCACCAAAACGTGTGCTAAACAAGTGTCTTTATTGAATAAAGACTCTTGAGCCCCTGCTAAGTTCTGAGCATAGGGTGTGAGTGGTGCAAATGGTGGTGCAATTGGTTGTAGCTGCTAACTGAAGGGTTGGAGGCTCACCTCTACCCAGGGTTCCCTAAAGCAACCAACTTTAGACAAATCTGTCCTTTTCAGAAGGACCAGCATTTGGCTCTAAAAGGCTTGCCTGCAAACAGTCAACTTGGTGAGGAATCCACATGGAAGAAGATCACTGTGTGATCCAAGGATTACAAATAATAAAATCCAAAACCCCATAGAAGGAATGGTAGCAGAGCTAAACTGTGAACACCCAGCTTGCGGAGGTCTATGGATGACAGTGGAAGCCCAAGTCCATTTGCAGGGACTTCTCATGGATTTCCATTTTGGATGCTTTTCTGAGCAGAGCTGCAGGACACACACAGCCTTGCTGTCACACAGAGGCACAGCAAAGTGGTTTTGGGCAGATGTAGTGAGGTTAACATTTGAACACCCTTTTGACCCATTTTAAAGTCGTTTCAATTTTCAGTGTTTTCTGCTTTCTTTTTGATTGAAATTTTTCTATGCTTTGTTTAGTCATTCTTGTTGGGCTTCACTTTTTGTTTGTTTTGTATGATTTTGTATGGCGATGTTTTGTTTTGCACGCTTTTCTGCATTGGAAATTCAGGATAGCTAGATCTATAGTGACAGTAACTGGAGATGGGCAGGACAGGGAGGACGAAGGGCAATGGAGAGGTAACCACTGGGAGTATGAGAAGAAAATGTTCTGGAATTGAATGTGGTGATGATTGCACAAAGCTTAAAATGATTGACTAATTAAATTGTATGACATGTGAAGTATAGGCCAATAAAACTTCTTTTTTTAAAAAAAAGAAAGGTCAGCCATTGAAAGCTCGACGGAGCACCGTTCCACTCAGACACTGAGTGACGTCACCACGAGTCCGAATCCATTGGATGGGAACCGGTGCTCTGGGGACGTGGTGTGCACTGGGGACGATTGCAGGCAGTCAGGTGCTTAGAAGTGAAAACACAAGTCCTTGACCCCATGAAAGTGTCACAGTGTGGGGAAGTAATGCCACAGAAGGTGAAATTTTATAATGCCTTGTCCTACAACCCTCCAGCCTTAGGGTGAATCCCCTGCCATTCAGCATGTTGGGAACACTCAGGATGTGGGTGGAACCCCCAAAGAGTAAGAAATATATTTTTAAAATGGAACATTTCCCCCCTTAGTTTTATGATTCAGTAATTCCATGGACAATAAAATTGAGTCATAAAAAAAGATAAGATGAAGTGTGGAATGAATAGAACTTTAGGTATATGACTGATGCACATCATCATTATCAGATATAATACAATTTCTTTACAAGACTATAAAAGTGGTTAAGTCCTTGAAAAGGGGAGTTATAGTGGAGGCGTGGCCAGGACGAGATACTTGGGACATGTTACCTTGGGAAGTGAAGCTGCTGAGTGGGTGAAAACCACTAGATAGAGACTTTTCTGCATTGTCAGACCAGAATGCAATAAATGAAGGGAAGCAAGTTCGGGTAAGATGTAAAATGTACACTTTAGGAAATACCGATCCTGCTTTTGCTAGCATAGTGCTTTTGTTTTATGTAAACATTTTTTTCTATACAGATAACAGGAACTTGTCTGTTCCAAGTAGGCAGCTGTGTGTTTGCTCACATACACGCACACAGGCACATCTCACACAAAGATTCATACAAATTGTCCTTCGGAAACCACAGGCATAGCGTTTCCAAGGATTTGACTATAATTCAGTTAAGCATTAGGTTTTTGCCCTGGAGAAATGCTTGTTTATTTAGCCATTTGGTAGGAACAGCAAGGCCTGACTGCAAGTGGGCTGCTGAGACTTCTCTGTGGAGTCAATGTAGATTTTATGAGTTAGAAAATCACTTTTTGTTGAGCTAATTATTTTTGAAAGACAAGAATAAGAACACACTCGGTAGGTGATAAGGAAAATGAATAAAGACCCATTTAAGAAGCTTTAATATTGAAAACACCCATGTTTCAAGGAATATTTATCAATCCCTAATTGTTTACCAAGATTGGAGAAGGAGAGAGAGAACTTAAAAAGCAAGGTTCTTAGAAATTGTCAAATGGTTGGGCAGGTAATAGACCTAAGGGAGTTGGGAGAAGGTAGAAAATAAGGAGATGCCAAATCCGAAAATGAAATAATTACAACATCTTAACTTGACATGCTGTATGTTGTCTAAGCAAAGTGGTCCCTTTACAGATACCCGTTCATGCTGAATGAGTGATTCCATTTTGACTTTCTTAGCCTGAGGAAGCGGAAGTGGAAGCTTCTTTATAAAGGATCCGGGGTTTAGGAGTGAGGTTAAGCAGCATTCCTTGGCGTGACCTGGAGGAGCAAATAGCTGGGACCTGGAGGAATTTTCTTGAGATGAAGAAGAGACCAAGTTACCGATTAAGAATGGAAAAGCAGGCCCACAAACTATGGAAAAAAAGAGAAATTTAGAGATCAAAGATAGCAAACTATTTATAATATTGGCTATTCATTTGTATCTTTTTATGTCATGAAAATTAACACCTGGGTTATAAAGTTAATCGTATTGTATCTCTTCAGCATTTTAGAGAACATCATTTGACACAGTACATTGAAAATTCCCGAGATAATGAATATACTGCATTGAGTTTCTAGCAAGATCTAATGAATAAATATAACATTCAAGCATATTCCTGAGAACCTACTCTAGATTTACTTAATAAATCAGAGCAGCTTAATGTTAATGGATCTGTTCTGGTTGGCTGAGTTTATAATGAATGCTTAAAAATGTGCCCCGTGTATGTTTAACCAAGGGTCTTAGGCGAATAATCTGAATGGGGACTGTTTTGGAAACCAAATGCAATACATTGACATTAGAAAGCTTTAAAAGCAATTACTACACATTGGAGTGACATAATTTTAATTTTAATTTCTGTCCTTCAAACCCCTAATTGTTATAGGGCAGGTCTTTATTTTTCTTACAGCAGCTAAATAGTGTAATTATCCTTTAGAGCAATTTGTATGGTCTGGAGAGGATTAATAGTCATTATGATTGTGCTGTACACTAATAAAATATTTCAAATAATTGATAGGTAGCAGCTACTCATAAATAAAAAAATATTTTCTATAGATTTAACTTCTGTGTTTATTGCTTTTAAGTCTTTGGAAAAAAATTTTTCTCCTTGAAAATGAACAACATTTTCCCTATTCTTTTAAAATTCTCATCATTTTCATACATTTTAGTATAAATATAATTAAAGACTGGTTGAATTTTTTGCTTAGCTGTATTTCACAAGTTGCTCCCTCCTTGTTCATAATAAATAGTTGTATTGTTTTAATTGATTCATTTAAAGGATTAACATTTGTGATGCTAGCTGAGGATCCTTCACCATTATCACAATATGTAGTATTTTAACAATACTAACAATAAAAGTGTCATTATGCCCATGTTCGACTGCAGAATTGATTTTGCTATTTTATAAAAGCTATTGTTCTTAAACTTATGATTTGATATTAGTATATCCATGATACTCCAATATTTCATTTATATTCAGTAGATCAGTAATTCACCTGAAAGCCTTGTTCAATTAGGCAAACAAAAGAAAACAAAAACAAAAGCAAACTCACTGCCATCGACTCAATTATTTACCACAATAGAATTGAGCCCTCTGAATTTCTGGGGCTGCGAATCTTTATAGGAGCAGAGCCTTGTTGTTCTCCCTGATGGCATGTCCAGCTGATGCCCTTATGGCTAGCAGCCCAACATGCAATCCATTTTTACCACTGGGACCCCTTTTTGTATCATGAAAGAAGATTTTCTAATAAAACAGCCAACATTATTATTTCAAATTTTAAGGGATGATATTCTCTCTCATTACTTCAACTCCTATATGGATACATGGATATATTTGTGTGTATATATTTTATCTTTCTGAATGAAATTAGGTTATACCCAGTGGTTGGATTCAAATCATTTAGCAACTGGTTCACTGCCCTAATGACCATTTTAAGTATAGAAAAAGATATATTGAAAGGTAGTTTATTATTTCAACATAATATCAGAATACCACCATTGCACAGATGAAGGTTAAAACAGGATTAAGGAATGTGAATTTTGATTTCCACATTGGGTAACTGTCCAGCCACTTGTCTTAGATATAATCTTTATTACTAGTGCCATTTTAGCACCTGGTTGACCGAACTCAACAAAAATTTAGGTATTGGTTCTACCAAACGGATGTGAACTGGCTGAGTCCCACCACTAGTTAGAACTTAAAGTTAGCCTTCCTTGCCATCATGTTTGGTAAAGTTGTTTCTGTTCTTTGCTGTTAAGTCAATTCTGACCCTTGGTGATTCTCGTGGATGCTCAAGGTTCTCAAGATGGATACCTATTGGAAGTCAATCACCAGGCTTATCTTCCATGTATCTAATCTACTAATCTTTTTCCTGGAAGTTGAGTAGTTAGCTACATGAAGTGCTATTTATAACTTGTGGATTTGAATGGTCTCACGTGGCAGGGATTACAAAAATATCCTAGGAAGCACCGATGACAAACAGGGGGATGTATAAAGGGTGAAGGGAGTGCCAAGGTGCAACTTCTCCAATGCGATTGTGTTCATGACATGACACTTCATAGAAGACCCTGCTGGCAGTGGGGTTAACATGTTGAGATGCTAATCACAAAGTCAGCAGTCCAATACCAGGGTCTGTTCAAAGATCACATCAATGAGAGTCTGTTAAACATCCAAGGAGTATGCTTCATAAAATTTTCTACCCTAAATTAGCAAGGAGGTTTTGAAAGGGAGCCCCAGGAAAATAAAAACAAAAGCAATCCTCATAGATCCAGGAATGGGTTTTGGGCATACACCAAATCCAAGCTCCAACTTATGAACAATTAGATCTTACATCATGACCCTGCTCGATTCTTGTCCTTAGGAAGGGAACACAGAAGACATAGGTACTCTCTTGCAAAATGTGGTGAGGAATTTAGATGGTGCTCAGTATCAGATAACATAGCATTTGGGGGCTTAAAGGCTTGTTTCCAAACAAGCAGGCATCAAAATGAGATGTCAACTAAGGCCACATCGAACTCACACCAACATCACTCACCAGACAAGTTGGGAAGCATATCATCTGAAGGTGAAGGAGGGAACAGTATCAGAACCTAAATTGTGAGAACCTGGCTGGCAGAGGCTATGGATGACAGTGAGAGCCCAGGATACATTTGCGGTAGCTAAATAGGAAATAAGCCTCCGGTGAGTTCCCTTGATGCATCATAGAGGGATGGGAAGAAAGTGGTTACCAAACAGAGTGCATTGAAAAGATGACTATAGGAGATCACAATGATAAACTTTACTTGAATGGTTAAAGCCCTCTCAATTGATTCTTACCTCTGATGTACATAAGGCCTGATCTGTTTTCTTGCTTCTTTAAATTGGGGTTTATCTCAGATGTTTTATAACATTGGGGACCATTCTCTTGAATTTGTGTTATATGTTTTGCTGTTTTTTTAGTATATGAAACTCAAGATTGATGAACCTATATGGACAACAAGTAAAATAAGAGTTGGGGGTGTTTGGTAACAATGGTTGTGGTGGGGGGTGGGGTGGGAATAAAAGAGGCCCTGTCAAGAAGTAAGAGAATGTTTGGAAACTGGTAGCAACTGTGGTAGCAATTGTTCAATACTGTTGATGTTATTGAACTATGGAATGGTAGGATATATACAGATATTAACTCCCTGAAACGAATAATAGTAATAATTATTACCATTATTACTCTACTCCTGGTAATAGCTACAGTCTCACTAACCCTCCAGGGCAGTTCTACTCTATCCTATGGAGATAGAATGTGTCCACATTGACTTGATGACAGTGAGACCAAAAAAACCAAACTCAATGACATCAAGTCAAGGCCACTCTTAGGGACCTCCCTATGGTGTTCCAAGCCTGCTGTTTATGGGGTAGACATATATGTATTGATACATGCAAGTTTTATATATATAGGAAGTTTTCTTGTTGTTATAATTCACTACAGAGGTAGTTTTATAACCCAGAACAAATTTCGGTGGAAACTGAAAAATAATTAAGGTTTAGAATTTAAGTTCATAGAATGAGTCTATGTCATAGTCAACATCTGAACCCAGAGCGGGCTCCTACCATTGTCAACATTATTTCTATCACTAATTATCTCCCCTGTGTCTAGTAATATCTACAAGCCACAACCAAATCCACTTCCATGAAGTCAGTGTTGATTCATGGTGACCCCTGATGGGTTTCCAAGATGGTCACTGTGGATGGGAGTGGAATGCCCAGTTATCTTCCACAGAGATGCTGGCAGTTTTGAACTGCTGACCACTAAGGACACAGCCCAATTTGTAACCACTACACCAATAGGGCTCCCTATGACAGCCAGAAGCCTTGATAATAGCATTTACATGACCATATATCTTCTTTCATAAAAGAAGTTTAAAACATATCTAGATGGTGAATATGTTGACCCTGACTGAGAATATGGGACATTTCATTCTATTAACATAAGATAGCCATCAGCTGGCATCAACAAGATAACAACTAAGAACAACACTACCACCTTTAAATACTGACCAGCAAGCAGCAGGTTAATTGAAGGCTAGACCACTCTGATTAAAACCAACCAACCAACCAACCAAGTGAGTTCAAATCAATTTTTCTGATTATGTAAAAATAAGTCTCAAAAAGAATTTTAAAAACCTTTATATACCCTCCAGGTTTTTAGATATTTGCTATTTTCATCATAACATTGTAAAATTGAAAATATAATTTCTCTCTGTAAATAATGGTGATTTTCTTTGAAACTTTATATCCATTTAAATATATTCAGTAGACAACATACCTCAGTGATATGATGATACTTTTGTCTAAAAAATAGACATTCATACTTGACATTTTTGACATTCATCTTTGAAATTTTTGTATCCTTTCTTCTTGAATCTATAATTTAATAGAATTTTACCTAACATCATGTATTTATTAAAGTCTTCAAAGGTTATGAGTCTGTGGTAGACTAGTATGTAGTTAGTATACTATGAAGTTCTGCACCGTGACTAGCATCCTAAAATGTAGAAATAGGCTTTTTGAGTTCAAATCAACTTTTGTTATTTACCTGCTCTGTGACTTTGACAAAGTTAACTAATGTTTTTATAGTTGAGAAGATGAAGCTCATCTGTGAATATGGGAAATAATATTACATATCTCATGAATTGTGAGGACGTCAGGAGTTCACCTATGCAAAGAATTTAGAATAGACAAAAAACAAAAGGGTGAAAATAATTAACACCACGTTTGTTGTTATCTGTAGACTGAGACATGATTGCACATCAATTTTATTTATTTTTCTGTTTTAATAGAGGTAAACTAAAGCCAAACTTACTGTCATCAAGTTGATGGCTACTCATAGCAGCCCTATAGGACAGGATAGACCTGAGTTTCTAAGATGATCACTCACACATATGGGCTACGGGAGCAGAAAGCCCCAACTTCCTCCCAGGTAATGAAAAAAGGGATTTCATATATTACTTACAGGAACACACATAATACTAGAAGGATATAGAAATATATATATGTATACATATATATGAGGATCTAAAGACTGCTGGTAAACTATGTTTGCTCAACTGACAACACTTTCTAAATTGCTTGTAAAAAAATTCAGATAACTGTATTTCACCACACTTTTTAAAGTGTCACAGTTGATACTTCTATGGGATCCTTTTAAATTCTATCGTAAGAAAATAATGGAAATACTTGCACTTTTTGATTTTATATAGAAGTTTTAATTCAGAAGAAAGAAATACTTGCATTTTAAAATGATTCATTTTTATAATTGAAATAATTCCCTGTATCTTTGGAAAAGAAGACTTTGGGTTCTTCAAACACCTGTTACACTTTGACTTCTTGCTGGGTGCCTCTGGCTAAATCCCAGTTCAGACTGACCCTGGGTGACAGAGAGTAATTGCCCTTTGGGTTTCCAAGGCTGGAATCTTGAGGGGAACATATCCAGTTTTTTTTTTCACAGATCCACAAGTGGATTTGAACTGATAACTCTTCAGTAAGCAACCAAGCACTTAACAATTGTGCCTCTAAGGTTCCTGACCTGTACACAGACACTCCAAATTTAACCTAATATGAGTCTCAGAAAGTGCTGGGAAAATGAAAATACTGATTATTTTTTCTACAACATCTTAACAAATACAACTAACCGCATTTACTTAGTATGAAGACTACCTGTTTAAAAGGTATGATTATTTCCATATTGACAAATGCAAGAAATTGTATAACCATTAACAGAATCATATCAAACATATTTATCACCCCTGGATGTCCCTTTATGCCTCTTTGTAGGAAACCCTTTCCTTGCCTGTCCACCTGTCCCTGGATGTGCTTGATGGTGTCATAATTTTACTTGTGAGGTTGTTGGGTAAATTCACAGGTATGAGATTGATGGGCTGTATGGTTAGAATATGTCTAATAGAATGAGAAATTATCAAGTGTTTTTAATTTTAAATTTTATTTTAGTAAAATATATACTTTTTTGAATTAGAAAATGTATATATTTTTGCTAAATTCAACAATTTCTACATATACTAATCAGCAAGATTAATTATGATTATCATGTATGATTATATTGCATGATGCTTTTCCAAATTATTTCACCATGGTTAATGGTGGCTACTTCACCAGCAATCTTTGAGAGGTACAATTTGGAGACTCACTAATACTTTGTATTTTTGCTATTTTTCATTTTAGCCACTAAAATGTGCAGTGATATAGACAGCAGTAAATAAATACATGTCAGAGTCTTCATCTACCTCTCTTTCCTTTGTCAAGCTCAATATCTTTCTCCAGGGACTGCTCTCTTCTGATGATATGCCAATTGTACATAAGAAAAAGTTTGACTATCCCAACTTCTAATAAACATTCTTTTAAGACAGATTTGCAACCCCCCACCCCTCCACCCCTGGCTGTCCATGGTACTTTCAACAGTTTTCAGCAATGCTATTAATTCAAAGGCTTCAATTCTTCTTTGTTTTTTTTCATATGCTGTGGCCTGCATCCAGTGCAGCTAAGTTCTCAGAGTGACCTTTTTGTGCTTTAACATTGGTAAGAGGTGTTTGCAGTTTATCTGTCCAAGCTACACTACAGTATTTGAGACACAAACACCAGTTGTGTTCCACCCTGAGTAGAGAAAATGGAAGCTGTTTCCCCAGTCATGCCTCATACCCCTCGGGCAATTTCAAGAACTTTCAGTAGCAATCTTATCACAGTTTGAAGATTCTCGTTCTAGAAAACAGTGGTTTTAAAAAGGTGAAGACGTGTGAGTCGATGAAGTGTCAAATATTTCATGGAAGATAAGTTGTCCCTCACCGGAAAAGAGTTAGTGAATCCGAAATATGGGATAGAATGATGTCTTTGTGAAGCTGTATCCATAGCCATAAGGATGTCAAGTCTCTTTTTTGAGAAATTTTCATACATGAGCACCACAATTGAAACATATATCATATAAATGTTATAATTTTAAAGGCAGAATTCCCTTACTTCTATATGCATATTAAAAGAGCTAATTTCAGAGCTCCTGATACTTATACTAGTATTTGTATGTTATATACACACACACCTATACACATACATGTACATACATTGACACACATGTACACAGATTTTTTTTTTAGGTTCATGGAAAAATTCCATCATCGTCTAGAGCCTTTTTTACATGAACTTTTTGAATTTCCTTTGTATGTGTGTACACTTTTCATAGACCATAAAAGATGCTGGGGTAATAAGTGATATAATGTGAAAATAGCTATATTATTTTGAATCAGGTATGATTGCCACAGGGTGCTTAAGAGTTTTTGACTAATGCTAATTCATTATAATTTTCTTTGGAAAACATCAATCAGTGTCAGCAAGAGACTTAATTATTAGAATATTAAGAGTTTCCGGCTCTTTTCAGAGAATAATTTAATATCTGAAAAATTCCATATTATTTATATCCCTAGAACCAAGGAGAGAAAAATCTTGACACTTGTCAAAAATGATGCAAATAGACCAAACGTTACAAAAAACTGTTTTCATTTATTTATTACTTGAAAATAAAATATTCATTTAACACGATACAGAGGTAATAAAATATATAATTTAACCAGGCTTTCAACTAATTTTAAAATAGCTGTCATCTAAAAATCCTCAGCTATTTTCTTCTTTCTAGTGCATTAGAAACACAACTGACAAGATACGACATCATGTAAAAAAGTCCAATAGTGTCTTGCATATCTCCACCAACAGGAGGAAGAACACGGTTACTGCAGTTGCTGATATATCAGCCGTGGACTTTAGGTGTACTGAAATTATGATAGCGATTCACAGTGTGACTTTAACGCACACTTCCCCTCTGTTTACTGTGGTGGAAAGTGTATAGGGTGTTTAAAAACTGAATGTCTTCCATTCATAACAAGAAATATTATGGATTAATACCTAGAGGAAAATCTGTAGCTACCCTAGCCCATTAACCTTTAAATCCATCTAGTTCATTTAATTTATCCAATGGAAAAATTTAAGGACCTTATTTAATTGTATATGTATATATCGAATGAAAAGTGTATGTGCATACAAGTTACAACATTTAAAGCATATTTTCCTTATCTCTCTATTGAAAGAGCTACATTAAGAGTTTGTGTTTATTTTCCTCTAAAGCAGGATCTGAATTGAGGTCATTTAAATGGAAAACACCATTTGAGGCAGTAGCATTTGAAAGGGGATCCATGAGACAGTGAAACATGTTTACAAGGGAAACAAAATGTAGTCACTAAGAACTAAATTAAGAATGCTGCACCTCACTATGGATTGAGGTAAAGAAAATTAATTTAGATCTCATAATTGAAAACTGAAGACTTGACCATTTTCAAAAAAAAATCCTGCTGTTTATCAAATCTTTTTTTTAAATCTTTAGTTAACAAATACTGGCAATATCCAGGAAACTCATCTAGCAAGGTCCCTTTTCTTCCTGGAACGGTACTTGTCCTCTGCTTTCTTTGTACTCACTTTCTTGAACCTTCCTTGACTTGATTCTTATTGCCACTACAGACTACGGCATATCTAGTTGACCCTATTGAACCATTTCAAAGAGGCTTCTTTTATTTATGTGCTTCCATGTTTTCTCATGAGGTACATGGTAGGGGATTGCATTCACCCGGTGAAGTCTTGGTATTTTTGCTAATTTCTTGCTCCAGGATGCCTATTGCGGGTGCCTTGTATCAACTCATGAGTTGTCAATTTGGTCAATGTGGACACGCCTCTTCCTGGAAAACCTTAAGCAATGTCTCTTTGCAGAATTTGAAACCTCTGCCACATTCAAGTAACTTAAAAGTTTTCTGTTTTCCCTTCACTGATCCGGGACTCTGAGGTAGAACAATGGATGCACAATTGCTCTGACGAAGTACAGACCTGGTTCAGTTTGACATTGAGTTCTGTCAACTCTTCCTTTGTTGATTGTCAGGGGAGGACGCTTTTTGTTTGCTTGTTGTTGTTAAGGATAGCATGATGTATATTTTTCTCATCACACTACCATATTTTATAAATAAATATGTTATGAATCTTTCCCCTCAATATTTTTGTACTGAGAAAATTTTGGTTACCATATAGGAAAAATTCATGGCTCTTCTGTTTACATAGAAAAAGTAAGGTGCACATCTCTGAGTGCTGAAACTGGGTAAGTTCAAGACTTACACAGGCCTCAGTACGCTAACTCTGTCAGGTTCAGTTGGGAGATGTTTCCTTTGTATAGTTTAATGATACTGCATGTATTTGTCACATTAATGAATTGGATCACCAGTCATTCAGTACTGAATCCAAAATATGAGTTCAATCCCACTTTAACATATCATGCCAGCATTTCTTGCCAGTTCTCCCACCAAAACAAATTGCTCAGATATCTTGATAGTTGAATGACATTCTGTAGAATGCTTCTGCTTTGCCACTCTTTTCTACTTTTCTTCTGGCTGAAATCCTCCGTTCACTTGATACAGGGATGACTTGGGCACTGTGTCATTGTCTTTGCTCTCCGGAAAGTCTCCCTTATTTTTCCCACAGCATTTCTTGTATGCCACATAGCCTAGAAAAAACACACAGACACACACAGGACACTGAGTTCATTTCATAATGATAACCTGGAAAGTTACTTTGGACAGGATTTTCGAAGCAGTTTTCATTTTCTGTAGACCAGAGGTTATGCAAAGAGAGGAAAAGAGGGCAAAAACAAAAACAATTTCTAGCTTTGTGACCATCCATGGAGCAGAGGAGCGCTTGACCTTGAGGAAAGCCCACCATACAGCATGCGGGTCTGTTTCCTCGGGGAGTCACGAGCTTTCTGCAGGCTCTCTCAAGTGGCAGCAGTAACGAGTGTGTCAACCCACCCACTGCCATCCAGTCCATTGTAACCCTGAGCCACCCCAGCGGGCCGCGTAGACTGGCTCCTTTGGCTTCCTGAGCCGGTAAATCCTGATGAGAGCAGACAGCCTCCTTTGCTGAGGCGGATGGATACCTTTGAAGCACAGACTTTGTGGTGGCTAGTCCCTCATGCTTAGCCAGGGCTCTTGATAGCAACAATGGTAAATAATTTATCTAATTATCTCTCTCTATATAGATTGCATCCTAGTTAATGTGCTTATTCTCAATATACCACCTACTAAGGTAGAATATTGATCTACAGTTCCTTTGTGGAAAGACTTGAGCTAGAATTAGATTCGAGGCCTCCGGCTTCTTGCTGGCCATCCTTCCCCTCTCCTTTGGAACTGCGAGCTTCCCCAGCCCTTGTTTCTGAGCACAGCTGTCCCGCACAGGCTTTGCTTCCCAAGCAGTGTCCTGCAGTGTGGGCAGGTCTATGTGTGTTGCATGTACACGTGTGTGGCAATAGTGGTAGGGAACCATATTAACATGCTCATTGGCTTAGATTCAATTTAAAATTTCCAATTAAGCACATGGACTTATTAGCAGTGAAAGTTCTTATTTTCTTATTCGAACAGTTTTTTTCTTGCTCCCCAACTTCTCACTTATTTCCAACTCCTATTTCCTTGATGGAGGAAAAGTCTGACTCCTTGAACCCATTGACCCACCTTGTCTCAGGTGGAATCAGAACACTAGCACCTACCGCAGAGAGGATCCTTGCTCGTGCAGTGGGCTAAGCACGTAAGACAATGGTCCGAATGGTAATAGTTTCCTCTAATTATTTAGGAAAAGAGAACAAGTCCCTTCACTTTTCACGTAAAAATAATTTTCACCAAGAAGTTTGATCCAATGACCAACTTCTTATCAGGTGGGTGGCTTTTTCCTCACCTGCATTTATTTTGTAAAAAAGCGAAGAGACAGACTAATGCTAGTTAAGCAACTCCCAGATTTCTCAGAGAAGAACCTCGCAGTGACCTGTCACTCACACCAGTGCTTACATGCTAAGAACAGGCCTCCAAAAAGCAGCTGGAACACGCTGTAGATGAGGGGGAAGGTGAACATGTGCGTGAGCTGCTCCGGCGTGAAGGAGAGCTGCACGATGGTGGAGCACAGCTGTGTATTCTGCATCCCCGTTTCCAGAGCAACTGTCCGGCACCTAGAAGAAATATGAACCAATGCATGATCTTTGTTGTTGTTTTAGCAAATGAGGTTATAAACAGATACATTGCGAAGACCTGCTGTAGTGATGATGGTTGAGTCGATTTTGATGTGTGGTGACACCGTAAGAGCACAGGAGACCCGTTCCCTGGAGTTTTCAATCTCTTCCCTTCTGAGAAGCAGATTGCCAGCTCTGGGTGGGTTGAAAGTGCCAATCTTATAGTCACTTGTGTCATCCTTTTCTCTGCCCAGACCATGCCAATGAGGACAAGTACTTAGACAAATATATGTGGAGCATGCTCATAAATTATCAGCGTTTCATAAATGGCAACCAACAATCAAATCCTCAAGCCCCATTGCCATCAAGTTGATTCCAGCTCATCATGGCCCTCCATGGTTTCCAATCTTCCCCCCAGCAGGGGACTAGCTGGTGACTTTGAAAGCAAGTCTTACTTAAGCATACTGTCGTGGCTCCTCTGTGAATAGCCAAGGTCTTTTATTTTACCCTTTTAAATGAGAACCTGGGGGACAGTGCAGAGCATAGAGCCAGGGTGCAGCAGGAGTGTAGCAAATGTTTAAATTATTTCTTGTGATTGTATTATTGTTTAAATTGGAGTCATTCTTCTGATGAACTCTTGACCATTACTGACTTCCAATTATGCAAGTAGGCATCATTGTTCTCTTTTTAAACACAAGATAACTGAGAGAAAGCGTAAGTGTTTGCCCCGAGGTCCCACAATTGAGAAGTGGCCTGATGCGAATGCAGGGCCAGGCCTCCCATACTCACATATTTCTTATTTCCCACTGTCCAAGGTTGCCTGTTTTTCTCCCAGTTCCTGATTTCTCATTGCCCCAGAGGGGCTAGTAAGAGAAGAACTATGCTACCCAGTATCAAATAAAGGAATCCTAAGTCAAATGTTAGTATTTAGTACCTTTAGATGGTGACTTCATTGTGTTGTTAGACGGAAGAAACATCATGCATTTTCAGGCTAATTTTGTTAAAATTACTATACTTGAGAAGTAGAACCCATGGCACTGGGAGGGGATGGAGAAATATTTTTGAGCAAAAAAAGAGGCAGCCAGTGCTTTCATTCTAGGGGGTCTACACAATTTATAAGTTAATATGTCTATTTGAAAGGATGTATTGAGAAAGAGAGCCATGCTCAATAAAAATGAAGGCCGTCAGACTTGTCATCAGCGTTGACTGCTACTGTGATGCTGGAGAAGCATAGTGCTACCATGGGGGCCTGGAAGAACAGACAAATCTGCCTTGGAGGAAGTGCAGCCTAAATGTTCTTCCGAAGCCAGAATGGTGAGACTTTAGTCTCATGTACTTTGGATACATTATTAAGAGACACTAGTCCCTAAAGGAAAACATCATACATGGTAAGAAAGAGGATCAGCCAAAAGAGGAAGGCCCTGGGCAGGATGGATTAATAATGGTGGCTGCAGCACTGGGTCCCAGTCTGACAATTGTGAGAATGGCGCAGGGCCAGGGAGGCTTTTATTCTGTTGCATTGTGAATCGGAATTAACCTGAAGGCCCACCAACTTAAAAGAAAATCCAGCTAGACCAGGAGATGTACAGTGAAGTTGGAAACATGGGAAACTTAGGATAGATGATCCATCAAGACTAGTAATAGGAGTGGTGATACCAGGAGGGTGGAGGGATGGAGGAATAGAAAGGGAGAACCAACTTCAGGGATCTACACGTAGCCTCCTCTCTGGGACACGGACAACAGGGAAGTGAGTGTTGGGACACATTGTACAGTGTACAGTATGAAAAAAATAATCTGTAAATTACTAAGGGTTCAAGGGGAAGGGAGGGGAGGAAGGGTAATATAGGGAGCTGATACTGGGGGCCTGGAGGGAGGGAGAATGTTTTGAGAGTGAGGATGCAATGGGTGTGTAAAAGTGGCCTGTACACAACTGATGTAGTTAGAGATTGTGATGGGAGTTGTATGGGCCCCCAATAAAATGATTCATTATAAAAAAGGGGGGGGAGGGGAAAGGGGAGTTTTTTTTTTTTTAAAGAAGAGCTTGTACCAAGGGCTCAAGTGGAAAATGTTTGGAAATGGATGTGGCAACATGTGTGCAAACGTGCTTGATACAAATGATGCACTGAATGTTGTAGCAGCTGTAAGAGCCCCCAATAAAATTATTAAAAAGAAAACAAAGAAAATTCTCAATAAAATTGAACAAAACACCATACCTGTGCCAGGGTTGACCAGCTATTCTAGCCAGAAGAAACCCTAGGGAGTAACCAGCCAAAGGAAATATTGTGCCAATAATCCAGAGTTTGGGATTGATGGTCCAGGAGCCTTGGTACAGTATTCCTCCAACCACAGCGATGAGCACGATGAGGATGATTCCGGTGATGGAGCCAATCTGAAAGAGAAGCACACGCAAACTCAATCGCCAAGTGTCAAAAGAAGTGAAATACATATTTAGCAGACAAAAATGATCAAAAGCATCTCCTTTCCATTAAGGGAATAATTGGTACTATGTTCTTTTCACACAATTCTAGTCTGAAGATTGCAATAAGCCCCTGAAAAAGCTGATACTTTTTAATTTTAAGGAAATAGGAGGATAGATGTATTCACACTTGATTATCATGGAGAAGAAGGTTTAGTTAGCTTGCTAATTTCCCTTGTTGAAGTGAAAATGCACACTAGGACAAGAGACACCTGGCCTCCTGGCTCTTCCTACTCTGATTCCTCAGGCAAATCACAAAACCCTTTGGATTTTCATTTCTTTATTTGTACTCAGCTGTACCCAACCACAAATTATGATTGGTTTGATGATGGAGGCATAAATACAATTCTCCCAAAAGAAAGAGGAATATAAATATTTAAGTTATTGCAGTTTTTGTTTCTGTCACAATCAATTTTTCTTAATTGTGGCATCATTTCTTCCTCTCAGAGAACCAAACTAAACTTATAAGCATGCTATACATAAATTGAGTTGGGAATATTGAAAGGGATGAATGATTTCATAGGATTGGTCTGCTAACCACAAGGTCAGTGGTTCAAATCCACGAGGACTTCCCAGGGATCAGGTTATCTATTCTGGTAAAGACTTATAGTCTCAGAATTCCCAGGAAGCAGTCCTACTCTGTCTTATTGGATTCACTTGATGACTGCCTGTTTTAGAATAGAACATGTAACAGTGCTTTGGGTAAGGTTGAAATCTACTTGATGGCAGTGGGTTTGGTTTGGTGCATGTGTGTATGTGTGTTTCAAGAAGATTGTGGAAAAATTTGATTATTTTTTTAATTCATTTGTCCATGAAACTTCATATAAGCATGCACATCTTATATATGTATACCACAAACTATAAATACACATGTATATGTATATATTTATGTATAAACACACACATAAAAGGAATGCATTATATATATATATATATATATATATAATTCCTGGTGGTATAGTAGTTATGGATTGGGCTGCTAAGCCCAACCGCTAAGTTCGAAACCACTAAGCCCCTCTATGGGAGAAAAACAGGGTTTCAATCCCTGGAAAGAGTATCTCAGCCTCACAGGGGCAGTTCTCTTCTGTCCGATAAGGTCTCTATGGGGCAGAATCTACTCAATGGCAGTGAGTTTGGCTTTGGGTTATATGTACTTCATATATATTTTAATTTATTTATTTACATTTAGCTTTCATATATATATATGAAATCTATATATATGGAGAGAGAGAGAGAGACAGAGAGAGAATGAACTCTGGCAGCACAAGTATTGGACTACAAACTGTGAGTTCTAACTTGTCTTAGTGAGACACTATGGCGGAGAATTGACTCAATGGCTGTGTGTTTCAGACTAGAACATAGAACTTAGAAATTTTGGGTAGGAATTTCAATGATTATGATTTTTTGGAATGCCAAATTGTTCTTTTAGGACAGACAGAGCAAATCTCTGGGGAGGCCTAGTACAGAGTAAAAGTGAGAGGTGATGTCTGAATTGGTTGTCTCAAGTACAGACTGAAATTTGCCCTACGCATGGGATCATATTCTGAAGTATGACCTGAATAGCTAATAACTTCAGGCCTCAATATTGACCATTATACATGTAATGAGATAAAAAACTTAGTAAATGGAAAGAGTATATAATTTCAATTTTCATTCTGGAATATTT
>PVJH01028860.1:0-26790 GCA_004026705.1 Nesogale talazaci | reverse complement strand
AGATGGAAATTGAGCTACCATATGACCCAGCAATCCCTGTACTGGGAATATACCCAGAAGTGGCAAGAAACAAACCACTACCACTCCCTGTGCTCCAATGTTCATCAAGGCACAGTTCACAATTGCAAGGAGTTGGAAGCAGTCCAAATTTCCATCAATGAATACATTAAAAAGCTGTGGTACATCCATACAATGGAGTACTATGCACCACCGAAAAGCAGTGATGAACGCAGGAAACATATTGCTGCATGGGAAAAAATGGAGGAAATTGTGCTAAGTGAAGTAAGTCAAGCGCAAAAGGACAAGTACTACATGAGTCCTCTGAGATAAGCTTAAAAAAGTGCAAAAAGGGCATCGGGAGAAAGCTACTGTATACAAAAATTTCTGGGATAATCCCCAGGTAGTATGGCAAGGTCCAGACCAAATCCTGGACCACACATTGTAGCCAACTAAAATGGAGGGGGGGTGGGGGACTAGACAGCAATGTGTAGTGGGGAACAGGGCACTAACCCACCCAAGGGGAGCATATTGTTTATAGCTCCACAGGGAAAGAGGAACCAAACTTAAACCCTATGTTCCAAGATGTGAATGCAGCATGACAGCATGGAGCAGGAAGCCAGTGGAGGAGTCTGAGTGTCCAGGCCCAATTCCAACTACATGGAAAACTGCCCCTCCTCACAGAAAAATTTACTCTAGAGGACAGCACTGAAGCTGCAGCTTGGGGGTGGGGGGAGAGACATTTCTGACCAGAGCACACAAGAGCAAATGAAGGCGGAGAAAGAGAGAATGGAGTGCATTCAGGCCCACCGAGCCTTGAGGATGATATTCCCACTTAGAACAGTCAATAAGCAGAGCAGGCCTTATGGCTGGCCCCGCTATGAGACATGATGTCTCTCACTGACCCAAGACTCTACGGGAACAACACTGGAGCTACAAGGTCAGGATTGCATCCAATCAGACCCCACCACACAAGCACAGAGCACTAAGGGAACACAGGAGAGCAGCGGAGGAGGGTGGGGGTGCAGAAGATGGAGGTCCTGAAGGAGTGCCAAGGACAAATTTGGGGGCTAGGATGGGACACCCTATCAGACTTTACTGGAGGACCCTCCAAGAGGGCAACAAACAGACCTTGAACTATTTACAGGTTTTACTTTTATTATTATTATTTACTTCTTTATATATTTTTATGGGCATTGTTTTTTTATTGCTGTTGTTGTCATCATTGTGTTTTCTTTTGTCATTTCATCTTGCTGTGTCTTGTTTTTTGGGGGGTGCATATTATTATCTCTACAGGTCTGTCTAGATAAAATAGGGTACATGATCACACTGGGGACAAAACAATGGGACTGATGGTTCCAGGGGGACATGAGAGAAGGGCAGGGGAGAGAAATTTGCCAACCAAGGATCTTATCCCCAGAAAAATTATTCATCAAATCCAATGATGAAATGAGGACATTTCCAAATCATTTTAATGGGGGCTCATACTACTCATCACAATCCATCCATTGTATGCTAAGCACATTTGTACATATGTTGCCATATATTTTCCCAAATTTTTTTGCCAGTTTTTAATCATTTTTTTAAATGATGGACTATATGCCAAGGATATTAGCATGAATTTGTATGTAAATATAAATAATTTGTTTTGACATTAAAGTTTGTCTGAAAGCTAAATCCAGGGACACAGATTTTGTATGCTGTTAATCTGCCTACATCTTTTTGGGTTTGGATCTTGTTATCTGAAGTGCTCAGGGCTACAGCTTTCAACCTTCCCTGTAGGAAGTCATAGTGGCTCACATATAAACCACGTGCTGATGAGCATCATGGATTAGATTGGTCCATATTGCCCAATTATTTGGATTTGAATTGGTTCACCCTCTAAAAGTCAAGCAGTTTGCTGTCATAAATAAAGTTTTTTTTTTCAACTAATGTAAAGGTTTGATCATCCAGCTATAATTTCCTGCTTGGAAAAGTCCCATTGAGACTCTCTGGTTAGACACTATACCTTCTGTGAGGTGGCTGTTTGTTGGACTTGTGGTAGGACTGGTTGAGTAAAGTAAAGTACACTGTGTATGTTAGAGAGTGTATATTATAGCATTTTATACAGAGCCCACATACATTTTTCCAAGGAGGAATATTTGCATTCCTCAAAGTGAAATTTTAGATGAAAAGTCAAAGAAGTTAAGACTTCTATGAATAACAGTTGTGTGGCAAAGCCTTGTGAATAGAAATGTTTTAATTTAAGCTTTAATTTGGGGGGATTTACAAGTGTACTCATTCTTTTTAAAAGTGGCCAACTACTTCCTCAATGCAGGAACACTTTATTCTATTTAACTGCCATTCCATGATGTTCACCTTCGCTACACAATCACTGAAAACAAAGCGGTGCGTACGCAAATATGGTGAAGAAAGCTGTTAGTGCCTGGTTATCAAAAGATATAGCATCTGGGGTCTTAAAAACTTGAAGATAAACAAGTGGCCATCTATCTGAGAAGCAACAAAGCCCACATTGAAGAAGCACATCAGCCTATGTGATCAAGAGGTGTTGATGGGATCAGATATTAGACATTAAAGAACAAAAAATCATATCATTGTGAATGAGGAGGAGTATGGCGTGGGAACCCAAAGCCTACCCATAGGCAACTATACATCCCATTACAGAAAGATTGTGGGGAGGGGATGAGACAGTCAGAGTGCAGTACAGCAACATGAAACATACAGCTTTCCTCTAGTTCATTAATGCTACCTCCCACCCGACCCCACCCCCCATTATCACGATCCCAATTCTACCTTATAAATCCAGCTAGATGAGAGGATACACTGGTGCAGATAGGAAATGGAAACATAGGGAATTGAGGACAGATAAACCCTTCATGACCACTGATGAGAGTGGCGATACTTGGAGGGTGGCAGAAAGAATGGGATAGAAAGGGGGAACCAATCACAAGGATCTACATATAACCCCCTCTCTGGGCAACAGACAACAGAAAAGTGGGTGACAGCATAAGATATGGCAAAATAATAATTTATAAATTATTAAGGTTCATGAGGGAATAGGAATGGAGGGGGGGAATTAGGAGCAGATACCATGGGCTCAAGTAGAAAGCAAATGTTTTGAGAATAATGAGGGCAACAAAATGTACAAATGTGTGTGCCACAATGGATGGATGTATAGATTTTGATAAGAGTTGTACAAGTCCCAAATAAAATGATTTTAAATAAATAAGTGGGAAATAATAATAAAAACAACAACAAAAAGTGTCAGAGGATGTTCCTGCCAGACCTCCAAGTAAATATCTTTTTTTATTGTTTTCAACTTTTATATTTGGGTTTGATAATTATTTTTTTAACTCCAAACTTGATAATTATTCGTAAGTGTGGTATATGTTATTCCCAATACCTATATTAACCTAGTTTTTTGTTTCTCTTTTGGGAGTGGTGGATGGTATCTGCAATAGTCTGTTGATTATAAAATTAGGAATTATTCTCGCTCTAAATGGCAAACTATTTTTTAACTGAATTGTCTTGTTTAATCATCACACTTTGCTAGGATTAATGGCAAATGCACAATATCTAGTAGTGCTTTCTCTCATTTAGGTGAAACTCTAAGTTTTGATAATTAATATTTGGTATAAAGTCTTTTTGTAACAAACTAAGTGGGATAAGGGTATAGAAATATGACTGAACAACCATTCCTTCATTTGTGAGGTTTGGGCTTCCTTCTAAGATTATATTATGATGCATTGTAATTTTTCTAAAGTGATAAATGCTGTTAAGCCTACTTGGACTTAAGTCTTTCAAATCCTTTGTGGCTTTCTGGGTAGTCATACCCCTGATGGTCTGGGAATTTCACGGATATTCTTAAAATGGACCCAGAGATTTGACCTTCTTGATTTGCACAATTTTGTGGAGTTTTCTGTATCAAGTGAGTAGCAAACCATTTTGACCAATCACCTCAGGCTGCTGTGAGAACACCTATTCACATTTTATTATTAATTTAAATAATAAACCTAGCTTTTCTGATTTTCCATTTCTTCTATATTAGGGGATATATCTTGATTATTATTTGATATGCATCTTATTAAAAATCATACATCATTTACTAATTCTAGGTACAGCCAAAGAAAACTAAACGATATGCTAGTTAATCATGGAGTACTCTTTATGCCTTATTTCCTTATGAGACAGGATGGGGTTTGGTCCTTGTGATAGGAAGGTTGTGACAACATGGCCAATGAACACATGAAATATCAATCCAAGGGTGGAGATATAAATGGCTCTGTGATCCCCACTCTTTCTCTCTTGCTCTAGAATCTTCGGACCAGCTGATTACCTTGTTTGTCCTGTGCCTCAATCTCCAAGATACACTACTCATGGGACACCTAATCCATGGACTGTGTTGCTGTGAGTTGAGGTTTCTTCAAGCCCTGCTTCGCCACACTCCTGGAATATACATCTCTTGAGCTGGAGACTGTCGGACTCTGTCACTGGCTGACTGTTGGTGACCTGTTTTGCTGTTTGCTGCTTGTGGCCAGATATCCTGAATTGCTCTATGGAGGACTACCCAGCGGCCCTCAAAGGACTGCCAATGTACTAGCTGTCTTATGCAAGTGAGTTGCACCGAGCCATTTGTACTGCTTTCTAGATTAGCTAACTGTTTATTTCTTATGCTAGATATTTTCCTATCTATACAAATATATACAGAGAATTATTAGTGTCCTGATTTTGTTTCTCTAGGGAACCCTGTCTAACACAGGCCTGTTTGGAGTACAAGGGAGACATTAAATTTTAGATATAATGTAAGGAGAACACTTAAGTCTTAAATAGGACAAAGTCAATACCACACAAAAGAAACAGCACCTGGAGGAGGGAGACAATCAGCAGAAGCTCGTGATGGCATCCAAAGATTTACAGTAAAGCAGGTAATTTATTATGGAACACAAGATCACGATAGGCAGGAGATCCGTTATAGGTAGGACACGGAAACAAGAATAAGACCATGATTGGGGCATGTACATTACATTGAACAGAAGAGCTTACAATATTGGTCCAGGACCTTTCAACCAAGGTGGTTGAATGGATTCCAGTGTTGTGGGTCCCCACACATTGGCACCCCTTTGATGGCAAGAACACGTACAAGCAAACCCTTAAGAGAGACTGCTCCTCTCTGGGTTGGCTGAAGAGAGGTGCGAGTTATCTGCTTTCCAATGTACTCTGCCTGTGGGCAAGACTGCTCATTTCAATGGCTGGGAGAAGACAAGAGCATGACGACTGGAACAAAAAGTGAGAGAACCAACTTCCGAGGAGGGGGCAGGGGTGATTAACAGTACTTTGAAGGTTCCTAAGAAGGGGTATCCTGGTAATATGTACTTAATAAGCCACATTGGTCTGGATTTCTGTATACGCTCTGAGAATCTTGGCCAAATGCCATGACATTGAACTCTGGATCTTCAAGGCACACAACCCTGGATGCTTCAAAGGTCAGAGCAGAGGGATCTGATTTGGGAACTTCACTAGGTGAACTGGACTCTATCTCAAACATTTCAATAACCTGAGGGCTTAAAAATTCGTGGTGTTTGAAAAAGCAGAAGACAGCTAGGCGAAAATTATTGAACTGTTGGTAAGTGGACACACATTTCCCTAGTTGCTATATTAAGATATATATTATCCCAGCAGACCTTTGATACACACTGTCAGTAAATATTACTGTACATTTATCCTGACAACCAGCCCCCATTGATTGTGTAAAAGCATCCAACCACGTAAGAATTTATTCTGTACAAATGAATAATTCAGGTATTGAGATATGTAGTTAGCCTAAAGTAGTTGTACATCCCTTTATCAATATTGTTTTTAAAATATAGTACCAGGACTAATCAATGACAATATTAACAAAAAGATCTTAATGCTTCAGGAACATGATAGAGAAAAGTATCTACCATAAGTTAACAAAGAGGTCTCTAAATGGAGTCAAAGGCAGACGAGAGACATAGATCCAGGAATGGATTTAGGGCTTGCACTAATACTCACTCCAATTTAAGAATACGTTGTTCTTACTTCATGGCCCTGCTCAATACTCACTCTCATGAAGGGAACACAGAAGATACAGTGTGACAGCAAAGTGTGGTGTTCGAAATTGGTTGGTGTCCAGCTATCAGGTAGAATAGCATCTTAGCTCTTAAAGTCTTGTTTTCAAACCAGCAGCCAACTAAGTGAGAGGTGAACTAAGTCCATATTGAAGAAGCACATCAAGATCTGTGACCCAAAGATTGTAAATTAGAGTCCAATACTAAAGGAGGAAATAGTATCAGAGCCTAAATTGAGAAACTCTGGTTTGCAGAGGCTATGAATGACAGTGGAAGCCTGGATATATTTGTGATATCTACAAAGGAATAAGCCTCCAGAGATTTCCCCCTTTCCATAATGGAGGGATAAGAATAAACTGGTTACCAAGCAGAACATATTAGAGAGATGACTATTGGAGATCAAAACAATATACCTGACCTGAACAGTTTAAACCTTGTCACTTGACCCCTCCTCCTATACATGTTGGGTCTGATGTGGTTTTCAACATTTTTTTTGTATTGGAGTTTATCTCTGTTATAAAGAAATGTAGAGGGCTGAGCCCTGGTGGCATAGTGGTTGTGTGTGGGACTGTAGCCCATAGGGCTGACAGTTCAAATCCAGCAGCAGCTCTCCAGGAGCAAGGCTGGACCTCCTACTCCCACCAGGGCAGTGATGCCACACAAAAAAAAAAGAATTGTGGAATCACCATAACAGTATAGAATCATTACAGATGTCTACATGATAGTGACATGTACAAACATGTTTTAAGAACACTATAGTATCATTGTGAGAGTGTCAGAAAGTATAAATAATAGCCATACCCCAAATACTATTAGGCACTTTATACTTATGACCTTAGCCCTTGTACTAGCTTCCTTAATTATCACAATATTTGATCCTATCAATCATTTTATAACTTTAGAATCTGAGTTTTTTAAATTAAGAATTCTTCTGGTGTACACATTAGTAATGCCAATGCTGTATTCCAAGCTCTTCAAAACTCATCTGCTAAAATGTGTGCACTGAAGTCTACTGTGAAAACTATAATCCTAGCAATATACCTCAAAAAGAACAAGATGGCAGACATTTTTCAAAGCCTAATGAGATACGAATGTCAAGTAAAGCTTCCCATAAGAACTATTCATTACAATTATCAGCTCTTGCTGGCTTACAAATAGGTTAAAGAGGAAATTAGCTGAAGTAGATTTTAATCACTTAAATAGCTTTTTCTCCCCCTTCAACAGGTGATTTGTTTCACCAAAAGCAAATCCTGCCAAGAGAATTAGATAAATAAGCAACCTGTAATTGAACCATTCTTATCTAGTTAGGAAGTTAGCAGAACTGAATTTATGGCTTCAGTCCCAGGAGCTACGGGGTGAAGATAATATTCCAACAGGTATTTCATAGCTTAAAAAAAAGATTTAACAGTTTGTGGTGGCTTGATATTATGCCTGTTTGGTGGTGGCTGTGTGGAAGTGTGGATGGGCGTCCATCTAGTCAATCAGGTGATAATCTGATGATGCCTCCATGTAGACAAAGTGAGACAAAGTGAGATCTCTCTCTCTCTCTCTCTCTCTCTCTCTCTCTTTCTCTCTCTCTCTCTCTCTCTCTCTCTCTCTCCCCTCCTCCTCCTCCTCCTCCTCCTCCCCCTCCCTCCCCCTCTTCACCATTATGTGTTTGCTTTCACAGGTGGTCCCTTGTAGGTCACTGACGCTGGAAGCCACACTGGGGGCAGTTGATATGGTGCTGCTCACCTTGGATTCTCACAATTGATCCCACTGACCTGTGGTTGGCCTGAGTCATCACCTGCAACTAGGTGAGGCTGAAGAAGGCTCAGTTGAGCATCCGACTCATGGACTTGACTTGGACTGGGCTGAGATACCTTTTAGTGATTTCTTGAGATAATGATCTTTCTTATACTTAGATGAATGGTCACTGGTTTTGTTTCTCAAAACAACGCAGTCTAGTACACAGTTGCATTTTATTTCTCCCATCTTGACTATATTTTGATTTTTTGCATCTGAACCAGTATTACCAAAAGCATGTCGGTTGTTCAAAGATACAGAATGTGGCTTTGCATATTATTTTGAGTTTTAAAAAAATCAGTGTGCTATATTCCATATCTGACATTATAGGTTTACAACTCTCCTTACAATTTAGAAGTTTCATATCAAATATCTAGTAGTTTTAATGTCTAATTGATAGAATTTCAGTTATTTACATATTATTCTCTTTTTTTTTACCCACAGCACATAGAGAATTTTTCAACACAACCTTTAGCCAATAGCCGCAAACTAGACAGTCTTTTTTTTTTTGTGGGCATCACTGTCCTCTGGTGGGAGTGGAAGGCCCGGCCTTGCTCCTGGAGAGCTGCTGCTGGATTTGAACCACCAAGCCTGTGGGCCACAATCCCACATTCACCCACTACACCACCGGGGCTCAGCCCTAGATAGCCTTCTTAAAGAAATTCATATAATGGGTTCCATTTGAACTTGGAAAAAAGAAAGAATCGGATGATAGGTAATGTTTCCCTTAAGATAAAAGTAGAGAAACACTAGAACCTATCCTTCTAATCTTAATTTCTAAAATGAAAAACCCTTATTGATTATGAGAAGAAACCTAAAACTCTATACCGCTTAAGTCCTGCTCACATGTGTCTTTTTAATTTAATAGATATTTATTGAAAGCTTTGTAGGGACTGGTTACCATAATAGGCATGGAGGAATCGATGGTGAGCAAAGTCACCGTGGCCTCTGTCTCAGGGAGTTGACAGTGCATATAGAGGAGAATAGGCTTAAACAAAAGTATGATCTTCTACAAATCCTGAGGATTGAGTTTCTTTTTTAAAAAAATGAACACCATAAATCACTAAAAGCTGTCCCGAGTTCCTGGCTTTCACAAGACTGAGGCAAATTGCATCCTAGGCTTACTCATTTCCTTGGAAGCACAAAAATGCCATTCAGGAACTGTAGTTCTAACAGCTAGGTTGGGGCAGGTGAACTAAAAGATCCCGACATTGATCAGGTTCTGAGTTCCCTAAGGGTATTAGGAACATAAGCCCCCTCCCGCCACTGATGTGATCTATACATGGTCATACATTCTTCCTGCAGCATCGTCTAAGGAACAGGCAGCAATAGAAGTGCCTGTGTTTGGTGGCAAGAATCCTCTATTTGCATCTCTTTCTGCCACTCTCCCATGTCACCATAAAGCTGTGTATAAGCATCCTGATCAATGCTTTTAAGACCGTCAATATTACTGAGAGAGAGGCAAACACTAAGTTCTAATTAGAATGTGCTTCAAAGTCATCAATCAGGTTGACTGTAAGGATAAAGCATGGTTACAATGGTGAATTTGAAATCATAGATGAGCACAGAGCTATGTTCTGAACCTCAAAGGCAGGTTAAAACAAGTGGGAGTCATTAGCCCTAGATTTGGGGTGCAACTCAAATCTCTAGAAAAGTGGCCCCCAAAAATCTGCTCATGTCACATCTGTTTAGTTTCATTGTGCTGATGGCTCCGGTTGTCCTCGTGGGCTACCAGGAACTGTGCAATGCATCACAGCTGTGTGAAATGATCCGAGCTTGGCATCAGTTTATTCTAGTTCACTCCTCTGCCAAGAAACTTTATTTCTACATCAGACACACTGAAACAGAATCAGCATTTAAGTGAGTCCCAAGTGAGTCATATAAATAAAGAAGCTCTCATGTAAGATTCTGATACTTAATTCTGAGGGTACACTGTGGGATAAATATGGGGCTGCTAATGAGAAGATCGGCAGCTCAAAACTATCATGGGAGCGAAAAGCAGCAACTACCTCCTGCTCCTGTGAAGAATGACAGTCTTGGAAACCTAGAGAGACTCTCTTTGAGTCAGAATCAACGCCATGGCAGTGGGTTTTATAGATAAGCCTCATCAGGGGAATGGCCTGAGTATCTTATTAAAGATGTAGATTCTGAATCAGTATATCTGGAGGAGAAAAGCAAACACTCAGAGGGTGAAGGGTGTCAAACCAGAACCTCTGTACGTGACAGATGAATAAAATAATGCTTTTCTGGATATCGATAAGGAGAAAACATTGAGAAATCTCTATGGTCTATCCATAGGCTGAAAATAATATGCTATAGCTAGAAGAGGGATTCTCATATTGTGGTCTCTAACAGCATGAAAAATTCCTGGAACCTAATAAAAATTTCAAATTCCCACACCAACCTCAGATCTCTTGAATTAAGAGTCAGACATAGAGCTTAATCATCTACATCTTAACACGCACTCCGAGTGTTCTAGTGCAAGTAAAGTTTGAAAATCAATTACCTAGACTTTGAGGTATCATACTACTTAAGAAGAAAAGTTCTCTTATAAATAGGGGGGAGTACCGATTGGCGACCCAAAGCCCATCAATAGGTGAAGTGGCATCCTCTTACAGAGGGGTTGCAGGGAGGAGATGAGCCAGTTAAACTACAGTGTAGTAACAATGAAATATACATCTTTCCTCTAGTTCTCAAATGCTTCCTCCCACCCACTATCATGCTCCCTGTTCTACCAGACAAGTCCAGCTAGAACAGGGGATATACACTGGAGTTGGAAACGTGGGGAATTTAGGATAGATATTCCCTCAGGACGAGTGATGAAGTGGTGATACTAGAGGGTAGAAGAATAGTGGAGTAGAAAGGGGGAACCAATTTCAGGGATCTACATATAACGTCCTCTCTGGGGGATGGCCAACAGGGAAGTGAGTGAAGGGACACATTGGACAGTGTATGATATGAAAAAGCAATAGCAATTTGTAAATTATTCAATGTTCATGGGGGAGGGAGGGAGGCTGGGCCTGGGGGTCTAGGTAGAGGGAGGATGTTTTGAGGGTGATGATGGCAACAAGTCTGCAAATGAGGCCTTCATACAATTGATGTTTGTATGGATTATGAGGGGAGGTGTATGAGTACCTAATAAAATGATTCATTGAAAAAAGAAGAAAAAAAGTTCTCTATATGCTACAAAAGATAGAAAGTTATTTCGTTAGGTAGAGAAAAGAAGTGGTAAAGAGTCTGTATAACATGTTGTCTTCTCTCTTCTCTCTGTTGTCTACAAAAGAAAAACAGAAATCACAAGTGGATTTAATTTTTTTAACGCTGAAAAATCCAGATAGAAATTACTCAAAGTGGGCATTACTTATGTCTGAGTGGTTATCTTGACAGGTGGAGGACAAAAAAATATAGCATGGGAACTTGTAACTGTGAACTTTTTAATCTTTTATAGTTTTTGAACTATGTGAATCAATTGATTCCATTAGACAGAATTTATTTAAAGTGTGCATATCTCCAAAGTAGGAGCTAGGGAAGATTATGACCTTGATTATTTGCTGCTTAGTGCATCTTTTTTATCAAGACCCTGCAGGATTGTAAACAGTTCCATTATGTTTTAAGACTTGCTGGTGGCCCATAATAAAATCTAGTAGCTAACATCATGAGTCAGAAACACAGAGAATGAACTGACTAGTTTTATTGCTCTGTTAACAAGATGATTAATTTTTCAATTGCTGTTTTCAAAGTTAAGAACACTTGCTGCCCTTGTGCAGCAGTTTCCCCAATAACATAAAAGCAATCAACAAATGCTTTGCCCAAAGAAGGGTAATCATTCAGCGAGGTCCCAACTTAAGGAACATTGACAATACAGATATCAGGTAATGCTGATTAATGGCATTAGATAAAACAGTGCACCTTCTGTACAGATACATGGTACCAAATCCTATAACCTTAGGAGAGTCCAACAGATAGGTTCAAATGTGTACCACCTGCTAGAAGTGAGAAATGTTTGGAGCAGTGGTACTCAGGGATTTGTCTTGAATCATTCCCAATTGATCTTTGTATACATAAGAATCAGCGGGGCAGCGATAAGGATCACCTGAGGATGTTCTTAAACTTTAAGTTCTGATTCCTTATCTGTGGAGTGGAAATACACACTTCTCTGTGGGGAATCAAACCAGAATGAACTAGTTTGAATCCCTGGTTATACTACATGTCTGTGTAAATACATTACTGTTATTAATTTGATATGTGATCCTCAATAATTATTCAGAGCTTCAGCTGTCCTTTGAAAACATATTTAACATAGCCCCCTTCTATCTCACTGGGAAGTGATAAGAATTAATTATGCTCTTTTACCTAGTAATATATTTAGCTCTTCGATTCCAGACATTATGCAGAGAGCAAATAGCCTTGTCATAAATGTCTTCTCATTTTTGTCCTATGTTCAATGTAGTGACACTCGGACAGAGTTAAATCCCAAGATCCCTCCCTGCTGCCAAACTCTAAAATGGAATCAAGAGCAATGACCTCACCTGAATCTCCAGAAGGGCTGGAAAATTACAACTCCAGGTGGCTCTATCTGGCTTATGTCCTCAAGAGACCTTAGCGGCCCCATGCTACAGAGCACAAGGCCTGCATTTGACATATTTACGGTGTGGCTTGCTTGGATCTGAATTTGACTCGACTAAGTATCTTTGAAGTCCACATATTTCCTGAGACGACTGCCCTGCAGATGCCCAAAATGAGCCATGAGAACTATTAAACTGTGTCCTGACCTGCTGCAGCAGCTCCAATGAACCATCAGTAATGGGATATGAGAAACCACAAAGCCCATAGTCTGCGATGGGTACAATTGCTATCAGGGTACTTCTTATCTCTTTCAGAGACAGGCTGTAAAGATCTTAGAAAATGTTTGCCAAGTGCTTTTAGTCCTAGAGAGAAAATATTAGTGTAATCCTTTGAGACTTAGAAAGTAGAGGAGGTTTTTTTAAAAGGTAGAAAGGGCAACGGAAAGAAAAGAAACTCAATTCAATAAGTATTTGTTAAGTGCCTATCAAATACTAAGTTGTGGGATCAGTACAAGGATGCGTAAACTGTACACATGGCAGTGCTAGGAAAGAAGGCTGGAAAGATAAGCTTCATGCAAACGTGGATTAGGTTAAATTTCATGAGCAATAGACATACTCTTCTTCTTCCCTAGTGTTTGTTTTGTCCCCACTAATCAGCACTATGCTTTAACAAAGAGAGGACACAGTAATAAAATGAAATCATATACAGGGAGGAAAAAGGTTGGTTCTATCCTCCCTGTTCTCTCACTCAACTTCTTTTTCTTGTAGAGAGTGACCACTCTCCAGCCCTCAACTTTAGAAGTGCATTCAACTGTCTAAAATGATATGTGTCTTTTAAAAGTATTATTTGTTTGGCTTACTAGTGGCAACTGGTCCTAGTGTTTAGCTCCCCTCAGTGCTAGAGATAGCTTGGAATCTATAAAGGAAACAAAAAATGTAAATGGCATATTATGGGGGGGGGGGGTAACTAACTTGTCCAAGTTTGCCCTAGAACATAAGTACCAAGTCGATTGCCATAGTTGGTTGCCATAGTTAAGGGCTTTCTATGCACTTTTCCTCAAGTATTTCCTCTACTTCTAGTATCAGAAAATTAGTCATGTAAACTATGAATTTTCTTGAATAGAGGCCAGTGATGTCCCCATTACAAGCGAAGCCCTTCCCATCTCCTAACTTCTCCTCAAAATAATTACAGTTGAAAAATTTGTTTGATTCTCATTTCCTTCACCCTCAACCACTCCTACTTAAGTGTATCAAAAAATTTTTTAAATACATATTGAGTTGACAAATTCAGTCATTTTTCCCCTCAGTTAAGAAAACACAAATCCCAGAAAGATTCACCGGCCAAGGTCACACACTTTTTCAGTTGACAAAAAAAAAAAATTGCTATGGCAACAGAGGACAATACTGGGGATACCCAGCGGGGAGCTTGTCTGGCCTGAAACACACCACCCAGCCAAGGAGGGCCAACCAAGAAGGGAATAAAACAGATACCCAACAGAAACAAAGCAGACCCATGAGGCCCCTGAGGAACCCCAGAAATAGAGCAGTCTATGAGGGACAGCTCCCAGAATTCCCCCAGGACAAGTGGGGAGATAGTCATAAAGGTCAGCATACAGACCTGGAATTATGTGAATTATGTGTGCTTGTTTGTTTGTTTTGCTTTTCTGGCATCATTATCCTCTCTCTCTCTCTCTCTCTCTCTCTCTCTCTCTCTCTCTCTCTCTCTTCAATCTTGATTTTTCTTTTGTCTCTGTGATTGTTGGTTTGGCCTACCTACATAAAATAGGCATGGGAAGCAAGCTGAACCGACAATTCTCCAGAGACTTGGGGGAAGGAAGGAAGTGGTAAGCAAGCAGTGCCACAGGCAGGGAAACAACTAGAGGATTAAAATCAACAAGGAGGACCCGTTTAGCTGAGTTTGTTTCATGATCTAATAATATAAAAAATAATACCATATTTTTCTGTGTTAAAATGTCATTTAGATTTATAATAACCAGGTCAGGCAGTGGAGTCTGATGAGTTGCCTTTGAAGAGCTTCGTAGTAAAAAGTTGTCCTCCATCCCCTTACAGAAGGCTCAAAAGGAAAGACAAGCAAGTCAGGGTGCGGTATTGCACCAAGGAAACACAACTTTCCTCCTTCTTTAATGCTTTCTCCACTTCTCCCTCCCACCTACCCCCCACACCACCCGACTCTCATGGCCCAAATTCTACCTTATAAATCTGGCTAAACCAGAGCATGTACATGGGTACCAATAAGAGCTAAAAATACAAGGAATCCAAGAAAGATAAACCCCTCAGCACCAATATTGAGAGTAATCATAACAGGAAGGGAAAGGGAAAGTGGAAGGGGGGGGAGGGAAGAAGGGGAACCAATCAGAATGACGTACATACAAACCCCTTCCAGGGGGATGGACAACAGAAAAGTGGTTGAAGGGAGACATCAGTCAATGTAAGACATGAGAAAATAATAATAATTACCAAATTATTAAGAGTTCATGAGGGAGAGGGGGTGAGGTAGGGGAGAGAAAAAAGGAGGAGCTTATACCAAGAGCTTAAGTAGAAAAAAGATGATTTGAAAATGATGATGGCAACATATGTGCTTAATTCGGTGGATGGGTGGACAGGTTGTTATAAAAATTGTATGGGCTGAGCCCTGGTGGTGTAGTGGTTGTGCACAAGACTGCGGCCCACTGAGTTGGTGGTTCAAATCCAGCAGCAGCTCTTCAGGAGCAAGGCTGGGCCTTCTACTCCCATCAGAAGGCAATGACGCCCCCCCCCCAAAAAAAAAAGAATTGTATGAGCCTCCAATAAAATGACTAATTAAATAAGGTGGTTCACAAAGTTCCATGGCAAAACCATAAAAGCATAAAGAGATGGATTTAACAAAGTTCATTAATACTGATGATTGAATCCCACATAAACATGGGGGGGGGGGACTTTGAAAATATCTACCTGTAGCTGGTCATTCATAAATGAAGGTTACTAGGGAAGCCAGAGAAGCTGATAGTGACTTTTGTCTATTCAAGAGAGAGATATTTCTCTATTGTCAAAAGACTGCATAAAACTATGCTTGCCCTGGTGCTTCCAACTTGATAATCAGGCTCCTTTTTGGGATCTTGTTTCCACTTAACAATATCTCAACTTTGATTTGACTTCCCAAATAGCTTGCCTTCATAAAACAACATGACCTGGTCAGAGACAACCACTGTCCAGCTCACTGGCTTTCTCCTTGTAGTTGCAAATTGATAAATGTCAATCCAGGTTTATCCACCAGTCTCTGAGTTTAGTTTTCTCATGTAGAGAGAGACACTTTACTTTCATGACATAGAAAATCTGAATCTTCGTGGACTATGTAGAATTGACCATGGTAAATGCTCCCTCCTGAAGTCATCTATGAGAATGAATTAGCTCTGACAGTGAGCTGAAATGAGTGAGGTCGAGTACAGTGCGTTTGGTTTTCTGAGTTGACGGCACACCAACTGAAAAGTGCGTCATCAATAAGACGATGAAGCACTGGAAGCACTCCTTCATCTCTGCCAGGAAATTTGGAAAGCAGAACTCAGTCTCAGTGTTAGAGGAAAGCTTATTGACAGCCTGTGATGTGTGAATGATACAACCTTTGCTGGGTTTCTCAGTACGGGTACCTATGGACAGGAACCCTGACTGGGTCCAAAGACAAGATCCAAAGAGGAAATGGAAACCAAACTATCTTTTTAACCTAGCCTCACAAGTCAGGTAACACTATTTGAAATTGGTCACTAAGGCTGGCCTTTGTTTTCAAAAGAATGTCAGGAAATGTATGAATAGTGTCTGCTCTTTGTCAACCCTGTCATTATGGACCTTGCTGTGACATTTTAAATATCTAGTTCTTTGGTTCCTAAAGTTTCTGGAACTAGTCTTAACCTCTCAGAACTCTGAAACATGTGTAGGTCTTTAAAACATATGCCCTCACCGTTCCATCAATCACTATGGCAGATGATCATGTAAAGCAGATTTTAATAATTTATGTGGTAATAAAGTAGATCAGTATAGCTCAAATTGTTCATCACACTGTGAACTGCTCTGCTGAACAATTCTACTATAGTCTACCATAAGCTAAAATTCTAAGTCCTGGTTTCTTTGAATACAATAGAATGACTAAAATTATAGGATCAGAATAATGCAAGACAAATCTTTTTCAAATTTAATACCTTGAGTTTTCTTAGCCTTTTCTTATAAGATGGAATTTACAGTATCCTTTATCAACCTTATTTTGAAACTGTAGTACTATGAACTTATTCTAATTCTCTCTTGCTTGACAGTTATTCATCTTTCCTGCTTGTTCTGACCTTTGAAAATGCTGATTGTCTTAATCGCAAAATTTGCCTTATCTGAAAATTTGTTATACACAGTTTCTACCACTTTATTGATTAAGCTCCTAAGGAAAACAATACCAAGTAAAATAGATTCATTCATCAACTATCTACCAACAATCTTTGCATTCAAGAATATTGATAGAGGTCTGGTCAAACTTCTTTCCATAAGAATCACATTTCAGCATAATACTGTTCCCTGATCCGCCAGAGTTTTTATTCCATTTTCAGAAAAGGATACAAAGTTTAAAATTCTATTCAACAAAGACCTAGTCTATGATGTGCCTCTTTCTAACCCAGATGCTAGCATACAGTAGTGAACAATACAGGCAGCCCCTCTGCTTTTATAAATCTCATAGTCTCTATAAGACAAATAAGGAACAAGCAACCAAATAAATGGATGTAGTTAATGTGCGATAAATGCCTGGGGGAGTAAGCCAAGGGAGATATTTTACAAAGGGCATTCGAACTACTTTAGGGGAAGCATTCTTCCGTTTGGAAGAAGTGGAATACTTACTAATATTTAAAAGCAGATTCATTGCCATCAAGTCAATTCCCATCGTATGGTAATCCTATGTGCTGGAGAGCAAAACTGTATGCATTTTTATACTGTTTTCAAGGCCAGGAGCTTTCAAAAGCATACCACCATTCCTGTCTTTCACTGTGTTTCTGGGTGACTTTAAACAATCAAGTTTACACTTAGGAGTCAAGAGCTTAACTGTGCCCACCAAGGAACTTTCTACTTCTTAGTTTAAAAAATTAAAAACCAGCTCTATGAATATCTGGAACTATAGTGTTACCACAGAAGAAACATCAAAGGCAAAGATCCTATGTGTAGCAGTCACTGATTGTGTCAATTCAGCACTGGGAGTGTAGGGGTGCAGTCTAGTGTGTCAATCTGGAGATAGCCACTGAGACTTCTGTGTGGGTATGTTTTTCTCCTGAGAATTCTGGGAAGTCTTGTGGTGTTTCCCAATTGGAGGTGATAGACTTGACTCAGTTCCTAGGAGATGCTCGATACACGAGACAAGATGGCAGCATAGTTCCTGAGTCCTAGGAACTCGAGGAGCCAGAGGAGAAACCACATAGGCCTACTCTGATGAAACCATACTTCTGAAGCCAGAAAAGCCACAGAGAGACCCCAGCCAGTGCTTAGAAGCTTCTACTGCCACTGGATAGTGCTGATGGACCCTGAGCCCTGGAAACAAGGAGCCATGATGCAACTCCTGCCAGCGCCGGACTGCTTCTACTGCCGCTGGATACACAAGACTCTACACCCAATGGCCTGTGATTGCTCTGGTGTCATGGCACGTGCTTTGTGAGTCAGAAAGGAGACGTTATAGGCTGGTATCAGTCACAAGGGCTAATATCGGACTTATGATCTTGGACTGGACTTCTCAATGGGATGCTTTCTCAATGTTTCATTCCTCATGTATGTAAACCTTTCCCTTATATCCATATGCATGTTTATGAATTTGTTTCTCTAGTCTACCCGGACTAACACATATGGCAAATGAAACCTGGTCATATTTTAAAAGCAGATGCATGGACAGTGTGGGTGTTATAAGCAATAGATGAGGTATGGAGTGGTACAAAAATCAATTTGATCAAAGGGAAGAGAAGGGAGGCAGGAAGTCTTACTTGAAGGTCACTGTTACATGTTCCAGTTTAGTTCTAAATACAATTGGATGACGAGTGAAAAGACTTTAAAAGTGAAATGACAGAAATAGAGTAGAGAGAGTAAACAAAGGATTCAGAAAGACCAATTGTGGAGACAGTTATGGTAATAAGAGCTGAGCAAATGTATACATGGCAGCACTTACTAAAGGAATGAATGTAGGAGATGAGTACAAGAAATGAATGAGTCATATTCTTGGGGCTGAGCGTTAGGCCATTAAATGAACTCTTGAAAACACCACATACACATTAAGGGGAAAGCAAACTCGAGTGGTTAAAATTTAAAACTTCAGAACCACACTGCCTGCTTCGCCCCAGCTCTGCAGCTGTCTGTGGAACGTTGGTCACATGATTTACCCTCTTTGCTCTGAACTTATTTCCTCTTCTGTCCAAGGTAAATAGTGAGAGGAGCCCTGATGGCATAATGGAGGACAAAGAGGCCTACTATCCTCAAAGTCAACAGTACGAAGCCATGAGGACTCTGTGGGAGAAAGATGCACCTTTCTGGTCCCATAAACATTTACAGAGGTTGGGGTAAATATAGCCATCAGGTAACAAGCACGGGAAGAGCTCAGCACACCAGGAAGAGAGATGTCACACCAGGAAGGGAGTCCTGCACTCCATGGAAGCCTGAAAAGAAACTTAAAAACTAAGTACACCTGTTTCTTAAGGCTGAATTTCAGTAACACCTGCTGACTATGACTAATGCCCCTTGACCATGGATTAGTGCCCTTCTGTGCACTCCCCCTCCCCTGCACAAGTGGATTCTTCTCTACCCCTATCTAAACCGCCCAACCAAATCTCTTGATTCTCTGACCTCTCCAGGCCCAGCGCAGACAGCACAACACATGGGCAGATTGGTGCGGACATTCGATTAAAAAAAACTCACAATAAAAGAGAAATAAATAGGGCTGAGCCCTGGTGGCGTAGTGGTTGTGCGCGGGACTGCGGCCCACTGGGATGGAGGTTCAATTCCAGCAGTGGGGCTGGGCCTCCTACTCCCACCACCAGAGAGCAGTGATGCAAAAAAATAAATAAATAAATAAATAAAAAGAGAAATAAATAAATTGTTCAACATAATAAAGGTTATATACAAAAAAGCAATGGCTAGCATCTCACGCAATGGCTAAAAACTAAAAATATTTCCCCTGAGAAAGAAATCAGACAAGTCTATCCCTATCATCATGCTCACTCCACATGTGCTGGAAGTCACAGCCAGGACAATCAGAAAACAAAAAGAAAGCAATGGGGTACAACTGGGCAAAGAAGCAAAACTCTACTTAATTTATTTTACTTGGGGGTGGGGGGAACATCACTGCCCTCTGGTGGTCGTGGGAGCTACCCAGCCCTGCTCCTGAGAGCTGCCGCTGGATTTGAACCGCCAAGCCCACAGGCCACAGTCCCGCACTCAACCACTTAATGCCACTGGGGCTCATCCCCTCTCTCCTTAATTAAAAAAAAAATTTTTTTTTAATGTTTTAGCTTTATTGGGGACTCTTAAAGCTCATCAAAATATATACATATATTCACTTTGTAAAACACATCTTTACATATATTGTGAACCATTTCTTTTCAAAACATTTTCTTTCTACTTGAGCCCCTAGCATCATCTCCTTCTTTTTCCACCCTCCCTCCCTCTCCCATACCCCCTCAACAATCTAAAAGTTATTCTTTTTTTTTTTCCTGTTTTCACCAACTACTGTCCCCTTTCACACACCCTTCAGCTGTCCATCCCCCAGGGATGGGGGCCACATGTCGATCATTGTGATGTCTGCCCCCTCCGTCCTCTTACCCTCCTAGTATCACTACTCCCCTTATTGGTCCTGATGGGTTTCTTTGTCCAGGATCCCCTGTGTTTCAAGCTCTTATCTGTATCATTGGTAAGACAGAGTTGGGGTCATAGTAGTGGATGGGGGGCGGACGGGGAGGAAGCATTAAAGAACAAGAGGAAGGTTGTGTGTTTCAGCAGTGTTACACTGCACCCTGACTTGTTCTTCTCTTCCTCGTGGCCACTCTGAAAAGGGGTTGTCCATTTGACTACTTATGGGCTTTGAGTCTCCACTCTTCCTTTCCCCTCATTCCTATTGTAGCAGTCATGTGCTTATGTTAATTTTATGATGGAAATGTAGGGGTGGAGTCTAGCCTATTAATCTGGAGATAGCCATTGAGTAGCCAGTGAGGCCTCTATGTGGGCATGGCTTTCACCTGAGACTACTGGGAAATCTCGTGAAATTTCTCTCGTGAAGATGAGAAGCTATCTCCCCCAGTTGTTGGGAGTTAGTTTCAGAGACGATTAATCATGAACAAGACAAGCTGGCAGCGTCCGAGAAGCTGGAGGAGCCAGCGGAGAGACCACGCGACTTTGCCCTGATGGAGCCAGACCTCTGAAGCTGGGGCGGCCAGACGGAGACCTCTGCCAGTGATGAGTTGCTTCTGCTGTTGATGGACCCTGAGCTCTGGAAGGGAGGAGCCATGTTGAGACACTTGCCAGCACTGGGATTCTGTACCCACTGACCTGTGACTTCGTGAGTCGGAAAGAAACTTTATAGACTGATTTCAGGCACGTGGGTTAATATTGGACTTATGACTTTGAACTGGACTGGGCTCAATGTCCTGTTCCTCTTGTATATAAACCCTTTCCTTATATCTATATGCATGTCTATGAAATTTGTTCCTCTAGTCTACCCGGACTAACACACCTATTGACATGTTTTTTGGTTTGTTTGCTTTGGGGGAGTTTTCTTTCGGTGAGGGGGGGGGGCGTCTTTGATATCTGATACCTGATCCCATCAACACCTCATGATCACGTAGACTGGTGTGCTTCTTCTGTATGTGCTTTGTTGCTTCTAAGCTAGATGGCTGCTGGTTTATCTTCAAGCCTTTAAGGCTCCAGAAGATAGACCACAGGGAAACTCAAAAGGAGGCTACAGACTTAAAAACAATTAGATGAAATGACCTGATAGATGCCTACAGAACTCTCCACCCGAATCCAAAAAAGAATTCACATTCTTTTCAAGCCCACATGTAATATATTTGAAGATAGACCACATGTGGGGGCATAAGACAAATCTGCATAAACTTGAGCACATTGATATCATACAAAGCTCTCTCTCTGACCACTGTTCCATAAGGCTGGAAATCAACAAAAAGAAGGTGAAGAAAACACGGGCAAGCAATTGGAAGATTAATACCTCTCTACTGCAAAAGGAGTGTGTACTGGCACAGAAAAGAAATGAAATTAGAAAATTTCTAGAAACCAATGAGAATGAGAACATGACATATATCTTTAGAGGGAGAACGCTCAGAACTCTACAAAAATATTGTGAGATACAAATGAGAGATTTGGTAAAGGTTCAGGATCCAAGTTAATAGACAAAAATCATTTGGATTCCTATATACGATGGCAGGAGGCATTCGCGCCCCCCCTCCCCGAGGTGCTCCCCCTGGGGCAAGGAGAGGAGCGAGGGTGCCCCCAGGAGAGGCGGTGACAGGCGGCGTTCACCCCAGCAAAGAGAGTTCTGAAAAAGACATTAAAAAATACTACTTATAATAGCTACACAAAAGATGAACTATTAAGTAATAAGCCTAACCAAAGAAGTAAAAGACCTATAAAGGGAAACTACAGAATATTACAAGAAATTACAATGGAAGAATATCCTGTGTTTATGAACAAGAGAGTTAATATTGTGAAAATGTCAATACTATCAAAAGCAATCTATAAATATACCACTATTCTGATCCAAATCTCAACTTTATTCTTTAACAAAATAGAAAAAATAATTACCAACATCAAATGGAGAGAAAGGAAATCCAGGATAAGCAAATACATTATATATATATAATATATATTATATATATAAAGAATAAAGTAGATAAAAAATAAAGTAGAAAGCCTTGCACTATCCAACCTCAAAACATATTATACAATTAGAGTCATCGAAACACAGTAGTTGAAAACGATACACATACTGTAACAGATACATAGACCAGTAGAGCAGAAAAGAAACCCCAGAAATGAAAGCATTGACCTACAGGCAATTGATTTTCAACAAAGTATTAAATGGGAAAAAGACAGTTTCTTCAACTAATGGTGCTGGAAAAATTGAATCTATGTCTGTAGAAGAATGAAGCTGGACCTATGCATCACCCCATGCACAAAACAAATTCACGATAGATCAGAAACCTAAATGTGAACTCTGTATTTATAAGGATCGTGAATGCAAAAATTGGAACAAACTTAATGGCCTCAGAGCAGAGCATACACATCCGACTAACGCTAATAGAGGCACACACAATAGAAGACAAAAGAGGTAGCTGTGACCCACTAGAAACAAGACACGCATGCATATCAAAAGACTTTACCAAAAGAATAAAAAAGAGAGCCAATGACTAGAGAAAATATTTAGCAGTAATACAATGGGCAAAACACCAACTCTATAGAATTCTGAAACACCTCAGTAAGGGGGAAAAAATCCAATTAAAAAAAATGGGCAAAAGACATGAACAGTTCACCTAAAAGGACACTCAAATGGTTAGCAAACACATGATAAAACATTCACAGTCATTACCCAGCTGGGAGATGTAACAATGAGATATCACGTTACACATGAAGTAATAATCCAATTCGAAAAGGAAAACAGAAAACGCTTTCTGGAGAAGGTACAGAGAGATGGGAACCCTGATACTCTCATGGTGGGCTTGGAAATGTTTGCACCACTGTGGGAAGCAATCTAGTGCTACTTAAAGCAACTGGAAAAGAAAATACCATACAGCCCAGCAAGACCCATGCCTGGTATGTCTCTAAAGATGTGACAGACATGGTATGAATGGACTTAATGCTCTCTTGTGTTCCTGGAGCACAGTTCACAAGAAGCTGGAAGCCACGTTAATGCCCATCAGTAGAAGACTGGATAAAGAAACTCTGGTACATGTGTTATATGATGCAGCTCTAAATTAATGATGAAACACCTCATGTCATCGATCAACTTGGAAACTATTATCATGAAAAAAAAGCAAGTCAATCACAAAAGAGTAAGTATTGTGGGAGTATTGTGTAAGAGTAAGTATTGTGGGAGTCCACTACAATAAGGCTAAACACCAAGCCACAGGCAGGCATCTGTTCTCAGGTGGTGGAATCTGCTATTCTAGTTTCCCAGGCAATGAGGTGTGCCTGTCTGATGATTGTATCACTCCCTTATTTTCACATCTTAATAACCATTATAGCAGATGTTAGGTTAAAATATATCCCCTTATTATTTGTTCTCCCTTTTAAATTTGTTCATTTTTATATTCCACTCTTTTTTTTGGGGGGGGGGGCGGGGGGGGGCATCACTGCCTCTGGTGGTCATGGGAGCTACCCAGTGCTGCTCCTGAGAGCCGCCACAGGATTTGAACCGCCAAGCCCACAGGCGACAGTCCTGCACTCAACCACTTACGCCACCGGGGCTCAGCCCTTCCACTCTTCTTTTAATTGAAGATTTTCTCTATTTTTCTGAGGGCTTGGGTCATTGATGTTGGGTTGGTTTCTTTGTTTCTTGTTTTTGTTTTGTATAATTTTCTGTATATTAAAACCAAGATAGGTATATTTGTAGGGACTGTCACTGGGTTAATAATTACCTAAGGGCATAGTAGTTGAAGTTGTTCTATTTTATTTTGCCATTATTCTTGGGTTTCGATTTTTTGGTAGGTGTTTCTGTATATGAAATTCAGAATAGGTAAATATATAGAGACAGTAACTGGATTAATAATTATCTAGTGGTATAGTGGAGGATGTTGGGGTAAATGGGGAGCTAACAACATGACTATATGCAAAAAACAAATGTTCTATTGACAGTAGTAATGACTGCACCACTCTGACTGTGACTGAACTGCTGGATCATATGATATGTGCACTATATGCCAATAAAACTATTAAAAGAATATTGTTTCGGTGTGCTAGGTAAGTTTATTTGCCAGTATGGCCAGTGAACCCATGTGATATTAATCGAAGGTAAAGAAATAAAGGGCTCAGCAAGCCTCACCTTTCTTGTCTCTTGCTCTTTGATGATCAGACCAGTGTGCAGCAGTCTCGCTTGTTCTGTACCTCCATTTGGAAACTGCACTACCTGTGGGACGCCTAATCCGTGGACTGTGTCACTGTAAATTGAGAGTCCTTCAAGCCCTGCCTCGCCATGCTACTAGAATATATATATCTTTTGAACTGGGGACTGTCAGACACTTGTTGATGACCTGCCTTGCTGTTTGCTGCCTATAGTCTTATAGCCTGAATTGCTCTACAGAGGACTACATGGCGCCACTCAAGACGTGAAGGACTGCTAGTCGTTTAGCTGTCTCACAGAAGTGGGTTGTACTGACTTATTTGTACTGCTTTACAGATTAACTTTTTATTTCTTTTGTTGTATCTGTGTACGTAAATATGAATAAAATGATGAGTGCCCTGGTTTTGTTTCTCAAGAGAACCCTGTATAACATATTGGGTCTTCACTTTTGCTGATTGTCTTCCTTTCTAGCTATTCTGTCTATTGTGGAAAGTGGTGCCGGTGTAGTGGTTCCAAGCTGGTCTGAGAGTCACACGGTGAGCAGTTTGAAACCAGCAGCAGTTCCATGAGAGAACGACTGGGATTTCTACTCCTGTAAACAGTTACTGTCTCTGAAACAATGAGTCCACACTGACTGGATGGCAGCTAGACTACTACTGTACATCTATTTCACCCTTAATCTCTATTAGTTTGTTTTATAAATTTAGAAACTCTGGTATTGAGTCTATAAATATGTATAAATGTTATGTCTTCTTTAAAAGTTCAAATTTTTCCAAGATTATTTTGCTTCTTAAAATTTTTTGATTTTTTGTTGTTGCTGTTTGTTTGTTTGTTTGTTTGTTTTGGCATCACTGCCTCTGGTGGTCATGGGCACTACCCAGTGCTGCTCCTGAGAGCCGCCGCTGGATTTGAACCACCAAACCCATGGGCTGCAGTCTCGCACTTAACCACTTACACCACCAGGGCTCAGCCCACTTCTTAAAATTTTTAAAGTCATTGGATCCATTAGCCTTTATATCAACTCAGCATCCAATTTTGTTCCTTATAATAGATTTAAGTTAAAGTCTATTTTGTCAAATATTAATATTGTCACTTATGCTTTCTCTTGGCTATTGCTTGCTTGCATTTGTTTTCCACCCTCTGATTTTTAACCTGTTTACATCTTTGTGTCTAAGATGTATCTAGAACCATAATTTGGGAAGGTCATATGCCACTTATCTCAGAGCGTTGTTGGCAAATAAATTAAACAGATTACCTTAAATGCCTGCTATATAGTGGATTATTAGCTGTTTTCTCATCTTACTGTGATTTTCCCTGTAAAGTTAAAGGTTTATTTGCAATTCCATTCTTTTTTGGAACCAAAATAGTGTAAAATTTCAAAAAAGATACTTGATGTATGGGGACTATAAATATCCTAAATGAAGGAAATCTATTTTTTACAACCTCATGGAAGATTCCAAGCTGTAGTTTAGGACAGACCTAATCTCATATTTCTTCTTGGCATTTATAAATGAATATTATGGTGATCAACCTGTAAGATGGTCTCCATTGCTCTCCATCACCTGCTATACAGATATTTTCACATATACAAGGTTAGCTTGTACAAGAATATCGTGAATATGAAAGTCTATCCTGTTAGTCCAGGTAGACTAGAAAAACAAATTCATAGACATGCATATGTGTATAGGAAAGAGCTTTATATATGAGCAATTGAATATTGACAAAATATCCCAACCCAGTCCAGATCAAGTCCATAAGTCTCATATTAGCCCATCCTGTCTGATACCAGTCTATAAAGTCCTCTTCATACTCACAGAACACATGCAATGACACCAAATGCAATCATACAGGTCAGTGGGTGGGTTATCTTGTGAATCCAGTGGCCTTGTAAGCACCTCAGCACTGGCAGGGCTCTCCATGTGGCTTCCTCAACTCCCAGGGATCTAGTTGCATAGTGAAGTTTCATGTGGCTTTTGGTTAGAAATGTCTCACAGGGAGTCAGTGAGTGTCCCACCTCCAGCAAACTATGTATCTCCTTAGTGCCTCCAAATGAGATTGACAAGCTGTGATCTGCTTGACTGGTCAATGCCACCCCTTCCTTCACTCATAAGTCTCAAATTGACAACAGATTATGTCACTACTATACCTATGATACTGTGAAAATGAAAATATGTGACTTCTGGAGTTAGATCATAAAAATCAATGTGGGTTCTAAAATGTTCTCTATGAGAATATTCACTTTGAGAGCATCAAGCTTTGAGTAAATTTATCAGCCTTGGGTAAAGTC